>JAIUJO010001630.1:60000-67500 GCA_023846275.1 Vanilla planifolia | reverse complement strand
AAGAAGAAGAAGAACAAGTAGAAGAAGAAGATGATTGTAAGAAGAAGAAGATGATTGAGAAGAAGTAGAGGAAGAAGAACAAAAGCTAGAAGAAGACAAAAAGAGAAAGAAGAAGTGGAAGAAGAAGTTGTAGAAGAAGTGGAAGAAGAAGAAGAGAAAGAATAGGAAGAAGAAGATGAAGAGGAAGTGGAAGAAGAAGAAGATGATGAAGAAGATGAAGTAAAAGAAGAAGTAGAAGAAGAAGAAGAGGAAAAAGTGGAAGAGAAAGAAGAAGAAGAAGAAGAGGAAGAAGAAGTTGATGTAAAAAAGAAGGGGAAGAAGAATAAGAAGAAGTGGAAGAAAAAGGAGAAAAAGAGGATAAATAGGAAGAACAAGAAGAAGAAGAAGAATTAGAAGGAGAAGTAGAAAAAGAAGAAGTAGTGAAAGCAGAAGAAGAATAGGAAGGAGAAAAGGAAGAAGAGGAAGTGGAAGAAGAAGAGGGGGAAGAAGAAGAAAAAGAAGAAAAGAAGCAAAAGAAGAAGAAGAAGAAGAAGAAAAAGAAGAAGAAAAAGAAAATGATGATGATAATAACGATGAAGAAGAAGAAGAAGAAGAAGAAAAAGAAGAAGAAGAAGAAGAAGTGGAAGAAGAAAAGGAAAAAGAAGAATAAGAAGAAGAAGTAGAAGAAGAAGAAGAAGAAGAAAGAGAACTAAAAGAAGAATAATAATAAGAAGAAGAAGAAAAAGATGAGGAGGATGAAGAAGAGGAGGAGGACGAAGAAAATGAAGAGAAAGAAGAAGAAGAGGAAGAAGAAGACGAAGAAGAAGAAGAAGAAGAAGAAGAAGATGAAGAAGAAGAAGAAGAAGAAGAAGAAGAAGATGGTGGACTAGAAGAAGAAGAAGAAGAAGAAGAAGTGGAGGTTAAAGAGTTGATGATGAAGAAGAAGAAATAGAAGAAGAGGAGGAAGAAGGAGGAGGAGGAGGAGGAGGAGGAGGCGAGGGTGGCGACGAAGAAAAGGAAGAAGAAAAAGAGGAAGAATAAAAAGAGGTGGAAATAGAAGAAGAAGAGGAAGAAGAAGATGAGGGAGTAGAAGAAGAAGAAGAAGAGGGAGAAGAAGAAGAAGAAGACGGGGAAGGAAAATGTTGAGGAGAAGAAGAACAAGAAGAAGAAGAACACGAAAAAGAAGAGGAAGAGGAAGAAGAAGAAGAAGAAGAAGAAAAACATGTAGAAGAAGAAGTAGAAGACGACAAAGAAGAAGACGAAGAAGATGAAGAAGAAGAAGAAGAAGAAGGAGAAGCAGAGGAAGAAGAAGAAGAAGACGAAGAAGATGAAGAAGAAGTCGAAGAAGTAGAAGAAGAGCAAGAAGAAATAGAAGAAGAAGAAGAAGATGTAGAAGGAGAAGATGAAGAAGAAGATGTAGAAGGAGAAGAAGAAGAAAAAGAGAAGAAGAAGAAGAAGTCAAATAAGAAGAAGGGAAAGAACAAGAAGAAAAAAAGTAGATGAAGAAGAAGAAGAAGAAGATGAAGAGGAATAAGAAGCAGAAAAACAACAAAAAGAAGAAGAACAAGTACAAGATGAAAAGGAAGGAATAAGAGAAGAAGATGAAGATGAATTAGACTAAGAAGAAGTAGACGAAGACGAAGGAGGAGGAGTAGGAGATGAAGAATGAGAAGAAGAAGAAGAAGAAAAAAGAGCGAGAAGGAGAAGAAGAAGAAGATGATGATGAAAAAGAAGAAGAAGAAAAAGAGGAAGGGTACGAGGAAGAAAAGGAGGAGAAAGAAGAGGAAGAAGATAAACAAGAAGAAGAAGAAGAAGAAGAAGAAGTTGAATAAGAGAGAAGATGAAAAAGAAGAAGAAAAAAAGAAGTAGAAGAAGTAGAGGAAGTAGTTGTAGTAGGAGAAGAATTAGAAGAAGAAGAAGACAAAGAAGAAGAAGAAGAAGACAAATAAGAAGAAGAAGAAGAAGAAGAAAAAAGAAGAAAAAAAAAATAAGTAAAAGAAGAAGAAGAAGAAGAAGAAGGAGAAGAAGAAAAGAAGTAGAGGTAGAAGTGGAACGAAAAAGGGAAGAGGAAGAAGGAGAAGTAGAAGAAGAAATAGAAGAAGAAGAAGAAGACGAAGAAGAAAAAGAAGAAGAAGAAGAAGATGATGATGGTGATGATGATGACGATGTAGGAGAAGAAGGACAAGAAGTAGTAGAAGAAAATGATGAGTTGGAAGACGAAGAAGAAGAAGAATCAGAAGAAGATAATGGAGAGGAAGAAGAGGAAGAAGAAGAATGAGGTGGAGGAGAAGAAGAAGAAGAAGAAGAAAAGGAAGAATAAGGAGAAGAAGAAGAAGAAGAAGTAGAAGTAGAAGAGGAAGAGGAGGAATAGGGGTAGGAGGAGGAAAAATTCGAGGTGGGGGAAGAAGAAGAGTAGAAGAAAGAAGAATAGGTAGAGGAAGAAGAAGAAGACGATGAAGAAGAAGAAGATGGACAAGGATGCAAAGAAGAAGAAGGGGAAAGAGAAGAGGAAGCAGAACAAGAAGAAGAAGAAGAAGAAGAAGGCGAAGGAGGAGGAGAAGATGAGTAAGAACAAGAAAAAGAAGAAGAAGAAGAAGAAGAAGAAGAAGAAGAAGAAGATGAAGAAGAAGAGGAGAAAGAAGAGGAAGAAGAAGAGGGAGAAGAAGGGGAAAAGGAAAATGAAGAAGAAGAAGGAGAAGAAGCAGAAGAAGAAGAAGAAGAAGAAGAAGAAGAAGAAGAAACAGAACAAGAAGTAGTAGTAGTAGTAGTAGTAGAAGAAGAAGAACAACAAGAAGGAGAAGAAGAAGAAGAAGAACACCGAGAAGTAGAAGAAGAAGAAAAAGGAGGAGAAGAAGGAGGAGGAGAAGAAGAAGAAGAATAGGAGTAGCTGGAAGAAGAGGAAGAAGAACAAGAATAGGAAGAAGAGGAAGAAGAAGAAGTAGAAGTAGAAGAAGATGATGAGGAAGAAGAAGAAGAAGAAGAAGAATAGGAAGAAGAAGAAGAAGAAGAAGAAGGAGAAGAAGAAAAAATAGAGGAAGATGAAGAAGATGATGATGAAGATGAAGAAGAACAAGAAGTACAAGATGTGAAGAAAAAGAAGGAAAAGAAGAAGAAGAAGAGGAAGTGGAAGAAGAAGATGAAGAAGAAGAAGAAGTGGAAGAAGAAAAAGATGAAGAAGAAGAATGAGAACAAAAATAAAAAGAAGAAGAAGAAGAAGATGATGGAAAAGAAGAAGGGGAAGAAGAAGAAGGAGGAGAAGAAGAACAAGAAGAAGATGAAAAAGAAGAGGAGGAGGAAGAAGAAGAAGAAAAGGAAGAAAAGGAAGATGAAGAAGAATAAGAATAAGAATAAGAAGAAGAAGAAGAAGAAGAAGAGTAAGAAGTGCTAGAAGGGTAAGAAGAAGAAGAAGAAGAAGAAGTATGAGGAGGAGGAGGAGGAGGTGGAGGAGAATAAGAAGATGAAGAAAAGGAAGAGGAGGCTGAAAAGAAGAAGAACAAGAAAAAGCAAAAGAGGAAGCAGAAGAACAAGAGAAAGAAGAAGAAGAAGAAGAAAAAGATGGAGGAGGAGGAGAAGAAGAAGAAGAAGAAGAAGAAGAAGATGACGACGAAGAAAAAAAGTAGTAGTAGTAGTAGAACAAGAAGAAGAACAAGAAGATGTAGAAGGAGAAGAAGAAGAAGAAGAAGAAGTAGTAGTATTAGAAGAAGTAGAAGAAGAAGAAGAAGAAGAATAAGAAGAAGATGAAGAAGTAGTAGTAGAAGAAGAAGAAGAGTAAGAAAAAGAGGAAGAAGAATTAGGTGAAGAAGAAGAAGAGATGGAATAAGAGGAAGTAGAAGAAGAAAAAGAAGACGAAGTGGAAGAAGAAGAAGAGGGAGAAGAAGGGGAAGAATAAAGTGAAGAGGAAGAAGAAGAAAATGAAGTGGAAGAAGATGTAGAAGAAGGAGATGAAGAAGAAGAAGAAGTAGAAGAAGAAGAAGGAAAGAAAGAAGAAGAAGAAGAAGAAGAAGAAGAAGGTGGAGAAGGAGAAGATGACGACGAAAAGAAGAAGAAGATGACGAAAAAGTAGAAGTTTAAGAAGAAGAAGAGGAAGAAGAATTAAAAGAAGAATAAGATGAAGAAAAAGAAGAAGAAGAAGAAGAAATATAAGAAGAAGAACAAGAGGAAGAAAAAGAAGAGGGAGAACAATAGAATGAAAAAGGTGAAGAGGAAGAAGAACAAGAAGAAGAAGAAGAAAATTAAGTGGGAGAAGAAAAGGATGAACAAGGAGAAGAAGAAGAAGAAGGATAGGAAGAAGAAGAAGAAGAAGAAGAAGAAAAAGAAAAAGAAAAAGATGATGAAGAAGAAGGGAGGACAAAGAAGAAGAAGAAGAAGAACGAGAGGAAGAAGAAGTAGAAGAAGTTGTTGAAGAAGAAGAAGAACAAAAACAAATGAGAAGGAGAAGAAAAAGAAGAAGAAGTATAAGAAGAAGAGGACGAGGTGCAAGAAGAAGTGTAGAAGAAAGAAAAAGAAGAAGGGGAGGAGGATGAGAAAGAGGAAGAAGAAGAAGAAGAAGAAGAAGAAGAAGAAGAAATCAAGATAATTATGAGTAGTGAGAAGTAGAAGAAGAAGAAGAAGAAGAAGAAGAAGAAGAAGAAAAAGAAGTAGAAAAAGAAGTAGATAAAGCAAAAGTAGAGGAGGAGGAGGAGGAAGGAGAGGAGGATAATGAAGAAGAAGAAGAGGAAGAAGAAGAAGAAGAAGAAGAAGAAGAAGAAGAATGAAAAGGAGAAGAAGAAGAAGAAAAAAAAAGAAGTAGAAAAAGTCGAAGAAATAGAAGAAGAAGAAAAAGAAAGAGAAGATGAAGAAGAAGAGAAGAAGAAGAAGAAGAAGGAGAAGAAGAAGAAAAAGAAGAAGAAGAAGAAGAAGAAAAGGAAGAAGTTGTAGAGGAAGAAGAAGAAGAAGAAGAAGAAGAAGTAGAAGACGAGGAAGAAGAAGAACAAGAAGAAGAAGAAGAAGAAGAAGAAGATGAGAAAGAATAAGAAGAGGAAGAAGTGGAAGAAGAAGAAAAAGAGGAAAATAAAGAAGACGGGGAAGGAGCAGAACAGGAAGAAGTAGGAGGAGGAGGAGGAAGAGGAGGAGGAGGAGAAGAAGAAGAAGAAGAGGAAGAAGATGTAGAAGAAGAAGAAAAATAAGATAAGGAACAAGAAGAAGAAGAAGAAGAAGAATAAGAAGAAGTAGAGGAGAAGGAAGAAAGCGATGAGGAGGATGAAGAAGAAGCAGAGGAAGAAGAAGATTGAGAAGAAGAAGAAGAGGGAGAAGAAAAAGAAGGAGAAGAAGAAGAAGAAGAAGAAAAAGAAGAAGAAGTAAAAGAAGAAGATGAGGAAGAAGAAGGAGGCGAAGATGAAGGAGGAGAAGTAGAAGTAGGCGAAGAAGAAGATGAAGAAGAAGAAAAAGAAGAAGTAAAAGAACAGGAAGAAGTAGAAGAAGTAGAAGAAGAAGAAGAAGAAGAAGAAGGACAAGGAGAAAAAGAAGAAGAAGAAGAAGAAGTTAAAGTAGAAGAAAAAGAAGAAGAAGAAGAAGAAGAAGAAGAAGAAGAAGGAGAAGAAGAAAAAGATGGAGAAGAAAAGGAAGAAGTGCCAAAAGAAAAAGAAGAAGAAGAAGAAGATGAAGAAGATGAAGAAGAAATAGAAGAAGAAGAAGAAGACAGAGAAGAGGAGATGGAAGAAGAAGATGAAGAGGAAGAAGAGGAGGAAGAAGAAGAGGAAGAAGAAGTGGAAGAAGAAGACAAAGAAGAGGAAAAAGAAAGAAAAGGAAGCAGTAGAAGAAGAAGAAGAAGAAGAAGAAGAAGAAGAGGAAGAAGAAGTAGAAGGTGAAGGACAAGAAATAGAAGAAGAAGAAGAAGAAGAAGAAGAAGAAGATGTAGAAGAAGAACAAGAAGTAGAAGAAGTTGAAGAAGAAGAAGAAAAAGAAAAAGTGGAAAAAGAAGAAGAGGAAGAAGAAAAAAGAGAAGAGTGAGAAAAAGAAGAAGATGAAGAAAAAGAAGAAGAAAAAGGAGAAGGGGAGGCTGAATAAGAAGAAGAAGAAGAAAAAGAGGAAGAAGTAGTAGAACTACAAGAAGAAGAAGAAGAAGAAGAAGAAGAAGTAGAGAAGAATAGGAGTTTGATGAAGAAGAAGAATAAGGAAAAGAAAAAGAAGAAGAAGAAGAAGAAGAAGAAGAAGAAGAAGAAGAAGTAGAGAAGAATAGGAGTTCGATGAAGAAGAAGAGTAAGGAAAAGAAAAAGAAGAATAAGAAGAAGAAGAAGAAGAAGAAGAAGAAGAAGAAGTAGAATAAGAAGAAGAGGAAGAAGACGAAGAATTAGAAGAAGAAGAAGAAATGATGAAGAAAAAGAAGATGAAATACAAAAAAAAGAAGAAGAAGAGGAGGAAGAAGAAAAAGAAGAACGAAAGAAGAAGACGAAGAAGAAGAAGAAAAAGAAGAAGAAGAAGAAGAAGAACAAGAAGACGAAAAAGAAGGAAAAGAAGAAGCAGAAGGCAAAGAAGAAGAAGAAGAAGAAGAAGAAGGAGAAGAACAAGAGGAGGAAGAAGAAAGTAGAAGAAGAAGAAGAAGGAGATGATGAAGAAGAAGAAGATGATGATGATGATGAAGAAAAAGTTGTAGAAGGAGAAGAAGAAGAAGAATAAGAAGAAGAAGAAGAAGAAGAAGAAGTTGTGGTAGAAGAAGAAGAAGGAGAAGTAGAAGAAGAAGAGGAAGAAGAAAAAGAGGAAGAAGTAGAAGAAGAAGAAGAAGAAGAAGAAGAAGAAAAATAAGAAGTGGAAAAAGAAGGGTAAGAAGAAGAAGAAGAATAAGAAGAAGAAGAAGAAGAAGAAGAAGAAGAAGAGAAAGGAGAGGAAGAACTAAAAGAAGAAAAAGAAGAAAAAGAAGAAAAAAAAGTAGAAGAAGAAGAAGATGAAGGAGGAGGAGAAGAAGAAGAAGAAAAAGAAGGAAAAGAATGAGAAGGATAGGAAAAAGAAGTACAAAATGAAGATGAAGAAGCACAAGAAGAAGAAGAGGTGGAAAAGGTAGAGGAAGAGGAGGAGAAAGAAGAAGTGGAAGAGTAAAAAGAAGAAGAGGAAGAAGAAGAGGAAGGAGAAGGAGAAGAAGAAGAAGTTGATGATGATGACAGTGATGAAGCACGAGAAGGAGAAGTAGAAGAAGAAGAAGAAAAAGTAGAACTAAAAGAGGAAAAAGAGGTGGAAGAGGAAGAAGAATAGGAGGAGAAAGAAGAAGAAGAGAAAGAAGAAGAAATGGAGGAGGAAGAAGAAGATGAAGAAGAAGAATAAGTAGAAGAACAAGAAGGAGAGAAAGAAGAAGAAGAAAAAAACAGAGGAAGAAGTAGAAGTAATAGAAGAAGTAGAAGAAGAAGAAGAAAAAGCATAATAAGTAGAAAAAGAAGGAGAAGAAGAAGAAGAATAAGAAGGAAAAGAAGATAAAGAAAAAGTTAAAGAAAAAGAAGAAGAAGAAGAAAAAGAAGGAGAATAAGAAGAAGAAGAAGAAGAAGAAGAAGAAGA
>JAIUJO010001630.1:45000-50000 GCA_023846275.1 Vanilla planifolia | reverse complement strand
GGAGAAGAAGAAGAAGAAAAAGAAGTAGAAGAAGAAGAAAAACAAGAAAAAAAAGAAGATGAAGAAGAAGAGGAGGAAGAAGAGTAAGAAGAAGAAGAAGAAGAAGAAGTAGAAGAAGACCGAGAAGAAGTCATGGAAGAAGAAGAAGAGGAAGTGGAAGAGGAAGTACAAGAAGATGAGGAAGAAGAGGTGGAAGAAAAAAAAGTAGAAGGAAACTAAGAAGAAGAAAAAGAAGAAGAAGAAGAAGAAGAAGAAGAAGAAGAAGATGATAATGAAGGAGAAGACGAGGAAGAAGAAGAAGAAGAAGAAGAAGAAGAAGAGGAAAAAGAAGAAGAAGAAGAAGAAGAAGAAGAAGATGATGATAATGAAGGAGAAGACGAGGAAGAAGAAGAAGAAGAAGAAGAAGGAGAGGAAAAAGAAGAAGAAATAGAAGAAGAAGAAGAAGAAGAAGAAGAAGAAGAAGAAGAACAAGAGGAAGAATAAGAAGAAGAAGATGATGATGATGAAGGAGAAGACGAGGAAGAAGAAGTACAAGAAGAAGAAGAAGAAGAAGAAGAAGAGGAAGAAGAAGAAGAAATAGAAGAAGAAGAAGAAGAAGAAGAAGAAGTAGAAGAAGAAGAAAGTAGTAGTAGAAGAAGAAAAGGAAGAAGAACATAAAGAGGATGGAGAGGAAGAAGAAGAAGACGAAGATGAAGAAGAACAAGAACCAGAAGAAGAAGTTGAAGGAGTAGAAGAGGAAGAAGAGAGGAGGAGAAGAAGAAGATGATGAGGAAGAAGAAGAAGAGGAAGAAGAAGAAGGAGAAGAAGAAGAAGAAGTAGAAGGAGAAGGAGATGAAGAAGAATAGTAAGATGAAGAGGAAGAAAAGAAGAGAAAGAAGAATAGGAAGAAGAAATAAAAGAAGAAGAAGAAGAAGAAGCAGAAGAAGAGGAGAAACAGAAGAAAAAGAAGAAGTGAAGATGATGATGATGAAAAAAGAAGACACGAAGAAGGAGACGAAGAGGAAGAAGATGTAAAAGTAGAAGAAGATGAAGAAGAAGAAGAAGAAGAAGAAGAAGAAGAAGAAAGAGAAGGAGATGGAGAAGAAGAGAAGGAAGAAGAAGTGGAAGAAGAAGTTTAAGAAGAGGAAGAAGAAGAAGAAGAAGAGGAAGATGATGAAGAAGAAGAAGAGTTTGAAGAAGAATGAGAATAAGAAGAAGAAGAAGAAGAAGAAAAGAAGAAGTAGAAGAAGAAGAAGGAGAAGAAGAAATAGAAGAAGAAGAACAACAAGAACAAGAAGAGGAAGAAGACAAGGGAGAGGAAGAGGAAGAAGTAGAGGAAGATAAAGAGGAAGAGGAAAAAAAAAGAAGAAGAAAAAGAAGAGGAGGAAAGAGAAGAAGAAGAAGAAGTAAGAGAAGAAGAAGCAGTAGTAGTAGAAGAAGGAGGGAGAAGAAGAAGAAGAAGAAGAAGTAGAAATAGAAGTAGAAGAAGATAGAGAAGAAGAAGAAGACAAAAAAGAAAAAGAAAAAGAAGAAGAAGAAAAGGAGGAGGAAGATGAAGAATAGGAAGAAGAGGAAGAAGAAGAAGAAGAAAAAGAAGAAGATGAAGAAGAAGAAAAAGAAGTGGAAGAAGAATAAGAATGTGAATAATTAAGGGAAGAAGAAGAAGAACAAGTAGAAGAAGAAAAAGAAGTGAAAGAAGAAGGGGATGAAGAAGAAGAAGAAGAAGAAGAAGGATAGGAGGAAGAAGAAGAAAAAGGAGAAGAAGAAGAAGAAGAAAAAAAAAGTTGAAGGAGGTGGTGGAGGAGGAGAAGAAGAAGTGGAGGACAAAGAAGAAGAAGAAGAGGAAGAAGAAGATGATGATGAAGAAGAAGAAGAGGAAGAACAAAAAGAAGAAGAAGTAGTAGAAGAAGAAGAGCGAGAAGGAGAAGAAGAAGAAAAGAAGTAAAAGAAGTAGAACAAGTGGAAGAAGCAGTAGAAGAAGAAGAACAACAACAAGAAGAAGAAGAAGAAGAAGAAGAAGAAGAAGACAAAGAAGTAGAAGAAGAAGAAAAAGAAGAAAAAGAAGAAGAAAAAGAAGAAAAAGAAGAAAAAGAAGAAAAAGAAGAAAAAGAAGAAAAGAAGAAGAAGAAGAGAAGTTAAGGAAATAGAAGAAGAACAGGATATAGAAGAAGAAGAAGAAGAAGAAGAGGAAGTAGAAGAAGATGAAGAAGAAGAATAAGAAGAACAAGAAGAGGAAGAAGAAGAGGTAGAAGAAAAAGAGTAAGAAGAGGGCAAGAAGAAGAATAAGAAGAAAAAGAAGAAAATGAAAAAAAGAAGGAGAAGAAGAAGAAGAAGAAGAAGAAGAAGAAGAAGGAGAATAAGAACAAGAAGAAGAGGAAGAAGAAGCAAAAGAAGAAGAAGAGGAGGAGGAAAAAATGAGAAGAAGAAGAGGAAGGAATAGAGGAAGAGGAAGAAGAAGAAGAAGAAGAAGAAGAAGAAGAAGAGAAAGAAGAAGAGGTAGAAGAAGGGCAAGAAGTAGAGGAAGCAGAAGAAGAGAAGGAAGAAGAAGAAGAAGAAGAAGAAGAAGAAATAGAAGACGATGAGAAGAAGAAGAAGAAGATGACGATGATGAAGAAGAAGAGGAGGAAGAAGAAGATGAAGATGAAGTGGAAGCAGAAGTAGTAGTAGAAGATGAAGAAGAAGAAGATGAAGAAGAAGAAGGAAAAGAAATAGAAGAAGAAGAATAAGGCAAACAAGAAGAAGAAAAGAAGAAGAAGAAGAAGAAAAAAAAGAAGAAGAAGAAGAAAAAGAAGAAGAAGAAGAAGAAGAAGAAGAAGAAGAGAAAGAAGAAGCAAAGGAAGAAGAAGATGAAGAGGAAGAAAAAGAAGAAGATGAAGAAGAAGAAGAAGAAGAAGAAGAAGAAGAAAAAGAGAACGTCCAAGAAGAAGAAGATGAAGATCAAGATGAATAGGAAGAAGAGGAGGAAGAAGATTATGAAGCAACAATAGAAGAAGAAGAAGAAGTAAAAGAAGAGGAAGAAGAGAAACTGGAAGAAGAAGCAAAAGAAGTAGATGATGAAGAAAAAGAAGGAGAAGAAGTAGATGAAGAAGAAGAGGAAGAAGAAGAAGAAGAGGAGGAAAAAGAAGAAGAAGAAGAGTAAGGAGGAGGAGGAGGAGGAGAAGAAGAGGTAGAAGAAGAAGAAGAAGAAAAAGAAGAAGAAGTTTAAGAAGAGGAAGAAGAAGAAGAAGAAGAGGAAGATTATGAAGAAGAAGAAGAGTTTGAAGAAGAATGAGAATAAGAAGAAGAAGAAGAAGAAAAGAAGAAGTAGAAGAAGAAGAGGAGAAGAAATAGAAGAAGAAGAAGAACAAGAACAAGAAGAGGAAGAAGACAAGGGAGAGGAAGAGGAAGAAGTAGAGGAAGATGAAGAGGAAGAGGAAAAAAAAGAAGAAGAAAAAGAAGAGGAGGAAGAAGAAGAAGAAGAAGAAGTAAGAGAAGAAGAAGCAGTAGTAGTAGAAGAAGAAGGAGGATAAGAAGAAGAAGAAGAAGAAGTAGAAATAGAAGTAGAAGAAGATAGAAGAAGATAGAGACGAAGAAGAAGACAAAAAAGAAAAAGAAAAAGAAGAAGAAGAAAAGGAGGAGGAAGATGAAGAATCAGAAGAAGAGGAAGAAGAAGAAGAAGAAAAAGAAGAAGATGAAGAAGAAGAAAAAGAAGTAGAAGAAGAATAAGAATGGGAATAATTAGGGGAAGAAGAAGAAGAACAAGTAGAAGAAGAAAAAGAAGTGAAAGAAGAAGGGGATGAAGAAGAAGAAGAAGAAGAAGAAGGAGAGGAGGAAGAAGAAGAAAAAGGAGAAGAAGAAGAAGAAGAAGAAAAAAAAGTTGAAGAAGGAGGTGGTGGAGGAGGAGGAGAAGAAGAAGTGGAGGACAAAGAAGAAGAAGAAGAGGAAGAAGAAGATGATGATGAAGAAGAAGAGGAAGAACAAAAAGAAGAAGAAGTAGTAGAAGAAGAAGAGCGAGAAGAAGAAGAAGAAGAAAAGAAGTAAAAGAAGTAGAACAAGTGAAAGAAGCAGTAGAAGAAGAAGAAGAAGAAGAAGAAGAAGAAGAAGAAGAAGAAGAAGAGAAAGAAGATGGAGAAGAAGAAGAAGAAGAAGAAGAAGACAAAGAAGTAGAAGAAGAAGAAAAAGAAGAAAAAGAAGAAGAAAAAGAAGAAAAAGAAGAAAAAGAAGAAAAAGAAGAAGAAGAAGAGAAGTTAAGGAAGTAGAAGAAGAACAGGATATAGAAGAAGAAGAAGAAGAAGAAGAGGAAGTAGAAGAAGATGAAGAAGAAGAATAAGAAGAAGAAGAAGAGGAAGAAGAAGAGGTAGAAGAAAAATAATAAGAAGAGGGCAAGAAGAAGAATAAGAAGAAGAAGAAGAAAATGAAAAAAAGGAGAAGAAGAAGAAGGAGAATAAGAACAAGAAGAAGAGGAAGAAGAAGCAAAAGAAGAAGAAGAGGAGGAGGAAAAAATGAGGAAGAAGAAGAGGAAGGATTAGAGGAAGAAGAAGAAGAAGAAGAAGAAGAAGAGAAAGAAGAAGAGGTAGAAGGGCAAGAAGAAGAGGAAGCAAAAGAAGAGAAGGAAGAAGAAGAAGAAGAAGAAGAAGAAATAGAAGACGATGAAGAAGAAGAAGAAGAAGATGATGATGATGAAGAAGAAGAGGAAGAAGAAGAAGATGAAGTGGAAGCAGAAGTAGTAGTAGAAGATGAAGAAGAAGAAGATGAAGAAGAAGAAGGAAAAGAAATAGAAGAAGAAGAATAAGGCAAACAAAAAGAAGAAAAAGAAGAAGAAGAAGAAGAAGAAGAAGAAGAGAAAGAAGAAGCAAACGAAGAAGAAGATGAAGAGGAAGAAAAAGAAGAAGATGAAGAAGAAGAAGAAGAAGAAGAAGAAGAAGAAGAAGAAGAAAAAGAGAACGTCCAAGAAGAAGAGGATGAAGATCAAGATGAATAGGAAGAAGATGATGAAGCAACAATTGAAGAAGAAGAAGAAGTAAAAGAAGAGGAAGAAGAGA
>JAIUJO010001630.1:15000-22500 GCA_023846275.1 Vanilla planifolia | reverse complement strand
GAAAAGAAGAAGAAGAAGAAAAAGAAGAAGATGGAGAAGAAGATGGAGAAGAAAGAAAAGAAAATTAAGAAAAAAATAAGCAGAAGTAGAACAAGAAGACGTAGTAGGAGAAGAACAAGAAGAAAAAAAAGATGGAGAACAATATAGAGAAGAAGAAGGAGGAGGAGCAGAAGAGGAACAGTAGGATGGAGGAGAAGAAGATGAAGTAGAAGAAGGAGAAGAAGAAGAATAATGAGAAATTGAAGAAGAAGATGAATAAGAAGAAGAAGAAGAAGAAGAAGAAGAAGAAGAAAAATGAGAAGACTAAACAAAAGGAAAGCATAAGAACACGAATAAGAAGAAGAAGAGGAAGAAGGAGTAGAAGAGGAGGAAGAAGAAGAAGAAGAAGAGGAAGAAAAAGAAGAAGAAGAGGAAGAAGAAGAAGAGCAAGAAGATGAAGAAGAAGAAGAAGAAGAGGACGAAGATGAAGAAAAGGGAGAAGAAGAAGAAGAAGAAGAAAAAGAATTGGAAGATGAAGAAGAAGAGGTAGAAGAAGAAGAAGAAGAAGAAGAAGATGATGATGATGAAGAAGAAGAAGAAGTAGAAGAAAAAGAAGAAGACGAAGATGATGAAGAAGTAGAAGAGGAATTAGAAGAAGGAGAAGGAGAAGAACAAGTTGAAGAATTAAAAGAAGAAGAAGAAGAAGAAGAAGGAAGAGGAGGAGGAGGAGAAGAAGATGAAGAAGAAGACTATGCAAAAATAGATGAGAAACATGATGAAGAGTACAAAGAAGAAGTGGAAAAGAAAAAGAACAATAGGCAGGAGGAGGAGAAGAAGAAGAAGAAGAAGAAGAAGGAGAAGAAGAAGAAGAAGAAAAAGGAAAAGAAGATGATGAAGAAGAAGAGGAAGAAGTAGAAGATGATGAAAACGAAGGAGACAAAGAAGAAGGAGAAGAAGAAGAAGGTGAAGTAGAAGAAGGAGAAGATGAAGAAGAAGAAGGAAGAAGAAGAAGAAGAAGAAGAAAACGATGAAAGAGAAACAAAAGAAGAAGAAGAAGAGGTAGAAGAAGTTAAACTAGAAGAAGAATAAGAAGAAGAAGAAGATGAAGTCGAATAAGAAGAAGAAGAGGAAGAGGAAGAGGAAGAAGATGATGAAGAAGAAGAAAAAAAGAAGAAGAAGAAGGAAAAAAAAGAAGAAGAAGATGGACAAGAAGAAGGTGAAGAAGAAGAATTAGAAGAAGAAGAAGAAAAAGAAGATCATAATGAAGAAGAAGAAGTAGAAGCAGAAGATGTAGAAGAAGAACAAGGAGGAGAAGATGAAGAAGGAGATTAAATAAGAGAAAAAGTGGAAGTGGAAGTAGATGAAGAAGAAGTAGAGGAAGAAAAGAAGAAGAAGAAGAAGAAGAAGAAGAAGAAAACAAAGCAAGATGGAGAAGAAGAAGAAGAAGAGAAGAGAGGAAGAAGATGAAGCAAAAGAAAACGAAGAAGAAGAAGAAGATGAAGAAAAATAGCAAGAAGAAGAAGAAGAAGAAGAAGAAGAAAGGAAGAAGAAGAAGAAGAAGAAGAAGAAGAAGGTGAAGAAAAAGAAGTAGATGTAGAAGGATAAGAAGAAGAAGAAGATGACAATGGTTAAGAGGAAGAAGAAGAAAAAGAAGAAGAAGAAGAAGTCATAGTAGTAGCTGAAGAAGAAGAAGAAGATGAAGAAGATAAAGAAGAAAAAGAAGAAAGAGAAGAAGAAGAAGAACAAGGAGAGGAAGATGAAGAAGAAGAAGATGGAGGAGAAGAAGAAGAAGTAGAAGGAGAAGAAGAAAACGAAAAGAAGATGGAGAAGATGATGAAGAAGAAGAAGAAGTAGAAGAAGGAGAAGAAGAAGAAGAAGGAGAAGAAGATGAAGAAATATAGACAGAAAAAAGAGTAGAAGAAGAAGTAGAGGAAGAAGGAGAAGAAGAAGATGAGGAAGAAGGAGAAGAAGATGAAGAAGAAGGAGAAGTAGAAGAAGAATAAGAAAAAGAAGAAGAAGAAGAAGACGAAGAAGAAAGAGAATAAGAAGAAGGAGAAGAAGAAGAAAAAAAAGAAGAAGAAGGAAAAGAAGAAGAAAAGGATGTGGAATAAGAGGAATTTGTAGAAGTAGATGTTGAAGAAGAAGAAGAAAAAGAGGAAGAAGAAGAAGAACAACAAGACAAAGAAGAAGAAGAAGAAGAAGAAGAAGAAGAAGTAGAAGAAGAAGAACAAGACAAAGAAGAAGAAGAAGTGGAAGAAGAAGAAGAAGAAGAGGAGGAGGAAGAAATAGAAAAAGAAGTTGAAGAGGACAAAGAAGAAGAAGAAAAATTGGAAGAAGAAGAAGAAGAAGAAGAGGACAAAGAAGAAGGGGAAGAAAAAAGAATCAGAGAAAGGTTATGAAGAAGAAGAAGAAGAATAAGATTAAGGAGGAAGAGGAGGAGAAGAAGTTGAAGAGGAAGAAGGGCAAATAAAGAAGAAAAGAAGAAGAAGAGGAAAATGAATAAGAAGAAGAAGTAACAGTAGTAGAAAGAAAAAGAGGAAGAAAGAGAAGAAGACAAAGATGAAGAAGAAGAAGAAAAATACGAAACAAAAAAGTGAAGAAGAAGATGAAGAAAAGAAGATAATAATAATAATAAGAAGAAGCAGACGAAAAAAGAACGATAAGAAGAAGAAGATGAAGAAGAAGAAGAGTAATGATAATAATAATAAGAAGAAGAAGAAGGTGAGGAAGAAGAAGAAGGAGAAGAAGAAGACGAAGAACAAGAAGAAGAAGAAGAAGAAGGATAAGAAGAATAAGAAGAAAAAGAATAATAGTAGTAATAATAAAATAAAAATATAGTAATAATAAAAACAAGAAGAAGAAGTCGAAAAGGAACAAGAAGAAGAATGTGAAGAAAGTGATAGAAGAAGAAGAAGACAGAGAAGAACAAGTAGAGGAAAAAGTAGAAGAGGGAAAAGTAGAAGAACAAAAGAAAATAAAGAGAAGGATAAGGAGAGGAAGAAGAAGAAGAAGAAGAAGTGGAAGGAGAAGAAGGACAGGAACAAGAAGGAGGAGAAGAGCAGGAAGAAGAAAAAGCAAGAGAAGAAGAAGATGGAGAAGAAGGAGAAGAAGAAGAAGAAGAGGAGGAGGAACAGGAAGGGAAAGAAGAGAAGTAGGAGGAAAACGAAGAACATGAAGTAGTTGATGAAGAAGAAGAGGAAGAAGGTGAAGAAGAAAATTTAGACGAAGAAGAAGAAGAAGACGACGATGATGATGAAGAAGAAGATGAAGAAGAAGTAGATGGAGAAAAAGTAGAAGAAGAACAAGTAGGAGAAGATGAAGAAGGAGATCAAGTAAGAGAAGGAGAGGAAGATGAAGAAGCAAAAAGAATAAGTAGAAGAGGAAGAAAAGAAGAAGTAAATGGGAAGAAGAAGAAGAAGAGGAAGAAGAAAGAACTAGAAAAAGAAGAAGAAGAAGAAGAAGAAGGAAGAAGAAGAATAAGAAGAAGAAAAAGAAGAAGAAGAAGGAGAAGAAGGAGAAGAAGAAGGAGAAGAAGAAGAAGAAGGAGAAGAAGAAGAAGGAAGAAGAAGAAGAAGAAGAAGAAGAAGAAGAAGAAAAAGAAGAGCAAGAATAAGAACTGAAGAAGAAGAAGAAGAAGAAGAGGAAGAAGAAGAAGAAAAAGAAAGAAGAAAAAGAAGAAGAAGAGCAAAATGAAAGAAGAAGAAGAAGAGGAAGAGGAAAAAGTAGAAGAAGATAAAAAAGTAAAGAAGAAGAAGAAGAAGAGGAATAACAAGAAGAAGAAGAAGATGAAGAAGACGAAGAATGTGAAGTAGAAGAAGAAGATGAAGAAGAAGAAAAAAGAAGTTAATGAAGAAGAAGAAGAAGAAGATGTAGAAAAAATGATGATGATGAAGCAGAAGGAGAAGAAGTAGGAGGAGAGAAGAAGTAGGAGGAGAAGAAGAAGAAGAAAAAGAAGAGAAGAAAAAGAAGAAGAAGAAGAAGAAATAGCACTAGAAGAAGCAGAAGAAGTTGAAGTAAAAGACAAAAAAGAAGGAGAAGGAGAAGGAGAAGAAGAAGAAAATGAAGGAGAAGAAGTAGAAGATGATGTAGATGAAGAAGAAGAAGAAGAAGAAGAGGAACAGGAAGAAGAAGAAGAAGAAGAAGAAGAAGAAAAAGAAGAAGTAGTAGAAAGAAGAAGAGTGGAAAAAGAAGAAGAAGAAGAAGATTTAAAAGTACTAGAGGTAGAAGAAGAAGAAAAAGAAGAAGAAGAAGAAGAAGGAGCAGTAGTAGAAGAAGAAGAAGATGAAGGAGAAGAAGAAGAAGAAGAAGAAGAGGGTGAAAAAAGAGAAGAGAAAGACGTTGAAGAATACAAAGAAGAAGTGGAAAAGAAGAAGAACAATACGTAGGAGGACGAGCGGAAGAACAAGTAGAAGAAGAAGAAGAAAAAGGAAAAGAAGATGTTGATGAAGAAGAAGAGGAAGGAGAAGATGATGAAAACAAAGGGGGAAGAAGAAGAAAGTGAAGAAGAAGAAGAAGAAGGAGAAGAAGAGGAAGAGAAGAAGGAAGTAAGAAGAATTAAGAGAAGAAAAAGAAGAAAAAAGAATTGGAAGAAGCCAGAGAAAAAGAAGTAGGAGAAGAAGCTAAACTAGAAGAAGAAGAAGAAGAATATAAGAAGAAGAAGAAGAATATAAGAAGAAGAAAGACAAGAAGAAAGAAAAAGATGGAGAAGAAGAAGGTGAAGAAGGAGAATTAGAAGAAGAAGAAGAAGATGACGATGATGAAGAAGAAAAAGAAGAAGAAGAAGTGGAAGGAGAAGAAGAAGTGGAAGGAGAAGAAGTAGAAGAAGAACATGTAGGACAAGATGAAGAAGGAGATTAAGTAACAGAAGTGAGGAAGAAAAAGAAAGAAGAGAGAGGATGAAAAGAGAAGAAGATGAAGAAGAAGAGGAAGGAGAAAAAGAAAGAAGAAGAAAACGAAAAAGAAGAAGGAAGAAGAGGAAGAGGAAGAAGATGAAGCAAAAGAAGAAGAAGAAGTGGGAGATGAAGAAGAAGAGCAAGAAGAAGAAGAAGAAGAAGAAGAAGAATAACAAGAAGAAGTAAAAGATGAAGGAGTAGAAATAAAAGAATTACAAGAAGAATAAGAAGAAGAAGAAGATGATGATGCATATGAGGAAGAAGAAGAAGAAGAAGAAGTAGAACAAGAAGAAAATGAAGAAGAAGAAGAAGGAGAAGGAGAAGGAGAAGAAGAAGAAGAAGAAGAAGATGACGATGAAGTGGAGGAAGTAGTAGTTATTCTAGTAGTTGGTAGAAGAAGAAAAAGAAGTAAAAGAAGAAAAAGAAGGAGAACGAGAAGAAAAAGAAGAAGTTGAAGAAGAAGCAGAAGATGAACAAGAAGTAGTGGAAGAAGAAGTGGTAGAAAAAGAGGATGAAGAAGTGGAAAAAAGAAGAGGAAGGAGGCAAAGAAGAATAAGAAGATGAAGAAGAAGAAAAAGGACAAGAAGAAGATGAAGAAAGAGAAGAAGAAGATGATGAAGAAGGAGAAGAAGAAGAAGAAGAAAATGAAGAAGAGGAAGTAGAAGAAGGAGGAGGAGAAAAAGAAGGAAAGGGAAGAAGAAGAAAATGAAAAGAAGATTGAGAAGATGAATAAGAAGAAGAAAAAGGAGAAGGAGGAGAAGAAGAAGAAGCAGAAGAAAAGGAAGAAGTATAGATAGAAAAAGGAGTAGAAGAACAAGAACAAGAAGAAGATGAAGATGAAGAAGAAGAAGAAGAAGAAGAAGAAGAAGAAGAAGAAGAAAATGAAGGAGGAGTAGAAGAAGAGGAAGAAGGAGAAGAAGAAGATGAGGATGAAGTGGAGGAAGTAGTAGTTGTTCTAGTAGTAGTGGAAGAAAAAAAGAAGTAAAAGAAGAAAAAGAAGGAGAAGGAGAAGAAAAAGAAGAAGCGAAAGATGAATTAGAAGAAGAAGAATAATAAGAACAAGAAGTTGTGGAAGAAGAAGTAGTAGAAAAAGAAGATGAAGAAGTTGAAAAAGAAGAGGAAGGATGCAAAGAAGAACAAGAAGATGAAGAAGAAGAAAAAGAAGAAGAACAAGAAGTCATAGTAGTAACAGAAGAAATAGATGGAGAAGATAAAGAAGAAGATGAAGAAAGAGAAGAAGAAGATGATGAAGAAGAAGAAGGAGAAGAAGATGAAGAAGAGGAAGTAGAAGAAGGAGGAGGAGAAAAAGAAGGAAAAGGAGAAGAAGAAGAAGAAAATGAAAAGAAGATGGAGAAGATGAATAAGAAGAAGAAGGCGAAGAAGAAGCAGAAGAAGAAGGAGGAGAAGAAGAAGAAGAAGAAAAGGAAGAAGTATAGAAGAAGAAGCAGAAGTAGAAGAACAAGAACAAGAAGAAGATGATGATGAAGAAGAAGAAGAAGAAAATGAAGGAGGAGAAGAAGAAGAGGAAGAAGGAGAAGAAGAAGAAGATGAGGAAGAAAAAGAAGAAGAAGAAGGAGAAGAAGAAGAGGAAGAAGAAAAAGAAGAAGAAGAAGAAGAAGAAGGAGAAATAAGAAAAAGAAGAAGGAGAAGAAGAAGCAAAAGAAGAAGAAGAAGAAGAAGAAGGTGAAGAGGAAGAAGAGGATGGTGGAATAAGAAGAATTTTAGAATTAGATGTTTAAGAAATTGAAGAAGAGGAAGAAGAAGAAGAAGAAGAAGAAGGAGAAGAAGAAGAAGAAGAAGAATAACAAGACGACGAAGAAGAAGAAGAGGAAGAAAAAGAAGAAGCGGAGGAACAGAGAAAGGAAAGAAGAGAAGTAGGAGAAAAAAGAAGATGAAGGATGAAGTAGTTGATGAAGAACAAGAACAAGAAGAAGAAGAAGATGTAGATGGAGAGAAAAAAGTAGAAAGACAACAAGTAGGAGAAGATGAAGAAGGAGAACAAGTAAGAGAAGAAGAGGAAGACGAAGAAAGAAAAAAATAAGTAGAAGAGGAAGAAAAGAAGAAGTAGATGGGGAAGAAGAAGAAGAAAGAGGAAGAAGAAGGAAGTAGTAGAAGAAGAAGAAGAAGAAGAAGAAGGAAGAAGAAGAAGAAGAAGAAGAAGAAGAAGAAGAAGAAAAAGAAGAAAAAGAAGGAGAAGAAGAAGGATAAGTAGTAGTAGTAGAGAAGAAGAAGAAGAAGGAAGGAAGAAGAAAGAAGAAGAAGAAGAAGAAGAAGGAGAAGAAGGAGAATAAATAGAAGCAGAAGGAGAAGAAGAAAAAGAAGAAGGACAAAAAGATGAAGAAGAAGAAAAAGCAAAAGAAGAAGAAGAAGATGAAGAAGAAGAAGGTGTTGAAAAAGAAGAAGAAGAAGAAGTAGTGAAAGAAGAAGAAGAAGAGCAAGGAGAAGAAGTCAAAGAAGGAGAAGAAAAAGGAGAAGAAAAAGTAGAAGAAAAAGAAAAAGGATAACAAGAAGAAAAAGAAGTAGGAGAAGTTGATGAAGAACAAGAAGGAATAGAAGGGGTAGAAGAAGAAGAAGAAAAAGGAGAAGGAAGAAGAAGAAGAAGAAGAAGAAGAAGAAGAAGGATAAGAAG
>JAIUJO010001630.1:5000-10000 GCA_023846275.1 Vanilla planifolia | reverse complement strand
AAGAAGAATGAGAGTAAGAAGAAGAAGGTTGAGATGTAAGAGAAGAAGAAGAAGATGAAGAAGAACATGGAAAAGAAGATTAAGAAGAATTAAAAGGAGAAGAAGAATAAGAAGAAGAAGAAGAAGAAGAAGAAGATGATGATGACGATGAAGTAGAAGCAGAACAAGAAGAATAGGAGAAAGAGAAACAAGTTGAAAAAGAAGTAAAAGAAAAAGAAGAAGAAGAAAAAGAAGAACATGAACAAGAAGAAGAAGAATAAGAAAAACAAGAAGAAGTAGAAGAAGAAGAAGAAGAAGAAGCAACATAAGAAGAAGAAGAAGAAGAAGAAGGAGAAGGAGAAGAAGAACAAGAAGGAGGAGGAGAGAGAAGAAGAAGAAGAAGAAGAAGAAGGAGAAGAAGAAGAAGAAGAAGAAGAAGAAAAGAAGAAGAACAAGGTGAAGAAAAAAGAAGAATTAGAAGATGAAGAACAAGAAGAAGAAAAAGGACGAGTGGAAGTAGAAGGAGAAGAAGGAGAAGGATAAGAGAGAAGAAGATGGAGAAGAAGAAGATGAGAAATAAGTAGGAAAAAAAGAATAAGAAAAAAAAAGATGAAGAGGAAGGAGTACACGAAGAATAAAGAGATGTAGAAGAAGAGAAGATGGGGAAGAAAAAAAAGGAAGATGGAGATGGAGAAGAAGAAGAAGAAGAAAATAGAGAAGCAGAAGAAGAAGATGAAAAAGGAGAAAAAGAAGTATAAGAAGAAGGAAGAGAAGAAGAAGAAGAAGATGAAGGAGGACAAAAAGAAGAAGAAGTAGAACAAGAAGAAGATGGAGAAGAAGAAAAAGAAGAAGATGATGATGATGAAGAAAAAGGAGAACCAGAAGAAATAGAAGAAGGAGAAGAAGATGACGATGATGAAGAAGGAGAAGATGAAGAAGTAGAAGGAGGAAAATGAGATGAGAAGAAGAAGAAAAAGAAGAAGAAGAAGCACAACGGGAAGTGGGGGAAGAAGAAGAAGGCAAAGGAGAAGGTCAAAAAGAAGAAGGAGAAGAAGAAGAAAAAGAAGGAGAAGGAGGAGGAGGAGGAGGAGGGGAAGAAGAAGAACTAGCTGAAGAAGAAGAAGGAGAAAAAGAAGAACAAAAGAAGCATAAAATGAAGAAGAAGAAGAACAAGGAGAAGAAGAACAAGAAGAACATGAAGAAGATGAAATCGAACAAGGAGAAGAAGAATGAGAAGAAGAAGAAGAAAAAGAAGAAGGAGAAGAAGAATATGAATAAGAAGGAAATGAGGAGCAGGAACAAGAAGAAGAAGAAGGAGGTGGAGGAGAAGAAGAAGAGAAAGAAAAGGAAGAAGAAAGTTAAAAAGAAGAAGAAAAAGAAGAGGAAGAAGGATAAGAAGATGAAGAAGAGAAGAAGAAGAAGAAAAATGAAGAAGAAAATTAAGAAGAGGAAGAAGAAGAAAAAGATAAAAATTAGGATGAAGAAGAAGAATATGTAGAAGAAAGGGGAGAAAAATATGAAGAAGATGAAGAAGGAGGAGGAGGACGAGAAGAAGAAGAAGTAGAAGAAGAATGAGGAGAAGAAGAATGAGGAGAACAAGAAGAAATTTAAGAAGTAGAAGAATATGTAGAAAAAGAAAAGAAGAACAAGAAGAAGACGAGAAATTATGAAGAAGTAGAAGAAGAAAATGAAGTAGAAGAAGGAGGAGAAGAAGAAGACAAAGTAGGAGAAGAATAAGAAGGCTGAGAAGGAGAAGAAAAAGAAGAAGGAAAAGAATGAGTTGTAGAAGAAGAAGAAAAAAAAAGAGAAGAAGAAGATGAAGAAGAAGAAGGAGAAGAGGAAGAAGAAAAAGAAGAAGGAGAAGAAGAACATGAAAAAGAAGGAGAAGAAGTGGAGGAAGAAGAAGAAGAAGGAGAAGAAGAAAAAGAAGATGGAGAAGAAGAAGAAGAGGAAGAAGAGCTAGTAGAAAGAGAAGAAAAAGAATCAAAAGATAGATAAGAAGAAGAAGGTGATGAAGAAGAATAAGAAGATGAAGAAGACGAAGAAAAAGTAGATGAAAGGGAATTCAAAGAGGAATAAGAAGAAGAAGAAGAAGAATAGGAAGAAGAAGAAGAACAAGTGGAAAATAAAGAAAAAAGTAGAAGAAGAAGAAGAAGAAGGCGATGAAGAAGTGGATGAGGAAGGTGAAGAAGAAGAAGAAGAAGAAGAAGAAGAAGTAGAAGTAAAAGTAGAAGAAGAAGAACAAGAAGAAGAAGAAGAAGTGGAAGAAGAAGAAGGATGATAAGAAGAAGAAGAAGAAGAAGAAGAATTAGGAGAAGAAGAAGAGGAAAAAGAAGAAGTAAAATAAGAAGAAATATAAGAAGAAGAAGAAAAAGAAGATGTAGTAGTAGTAGTAGAAGAAGAAGAAGAAGAAGAAGAGCAGGAAGAGGAAGAAGGAGAAGAAGAAGACAAAAGGGAAGAAGAGGAGAAGAAGATTAGGAAGAAGAAGAAAAAGAAGAAGAAGAAAATAAAGAAGAAGAACGAGAAGAAGTGGTAGAAGAAGAAGAAGAAGAAGAAGAACCAAGAAAAGAAGGAAAAATAAGAGGAAGAAGAAGAAGAAGAAGAAGAACAAGGAAAAGAAGAAAAATAAGAAGTAGAAGAAGGAGAATAATAACAATAACAACAATAATAATAATAACAACAATAAGGATATGAAGAAGAAGAATGATAAGAAGAACAAGAATTAAATGAAGGAGAAGAAGAAGAAAGAAAAGAAGAAGAAGAGAAGAAGAAGTAGAAGAATAAGTTTAAGAAGAAGAAGAAGAAGGAGATGAACAAGAGAAGAAGTAGAAGAAGAAGAAGGAGAGGAAGGAGAATATGAAAAACAAGAAAAGTAGACGGTGAAGAAGACGAAGAGGAAGAAGAAGAAGTAGAAGAAGAAGAAGATGATGATGATGATGATAATGAAGGAAATGAAGAATTAGAAGAAGAAGAAGAAGAAGTTGAAGAAGAAGATGAAGAAGAAGAAGATGAAGAAGAAGAAGAAGAAGAAGAGGAAGAAGAAGAAGAGGAGGAAGAAGAAGAAGAAGAAAGAGATGAACAAAAAGATGAAGAAGGAGAAGGACAAAAAAGAGAAGAAGGAGAAGAAATAGAAGGAGAAAGAGGAGGAGAAGAAGAAGTATGAGAAGAAGAAGAAGAAGAAGAAGAAGAAGAAGAAAAAGAATAAGAAGAATAAGAGCAGGAAGAAGTAGTAGAAAAATAAGAAGAAGAAGTGGAAAAATAACAAGAAGAGGAAGAAAATAGAAGAAGAAGAAGATGATGATGATGATGATGTGGATGATGATGAAGTGGAAGAAGAAAAGAAGAAGAAAAAGAGAAAGAAGAATAACAAGGAGGAGAAGAAGAAGAAGGTGAAGAAGAAGAAGAAGATGGAGGAGGACAAGAAGAAGAAGAAAAAGGAGAGCAAGAGGATGAAGAAGAAGAAGAAGAAGGAGATGGTTAAGAAGGAGGAGAAGAAGAAGAGCAAGATCAAGATGATGAAGAAGAAGAGGAGGAAGAAGGAGTGGAGGAAGAACAAGAAGAGAATGAAAAAGAAGAAGAAGTAGAAGTAGAAGGAAGCAAAGAACAAGAATAAATAAAATAAGGTGAAGAAAATGGAGAAGAAGAAGAAGAAGGAGAAGAAGGAAGGAGAGGAGAAGAAGAAGAAGGCAAAGAAGAAGAAAAACGAGAAGAAGATGATGAATAAGAAGGTGGGAAGAAGAAGAAGAAGAAGAATAAGAGAATGAAGGAGATGGAGAAGAAGAAGACAAAGAAGAAAGAGAAGAAGAAAAAGAAGGGGAAGAAGAAGAATAAGAAGAAGAAGAAGAAGAAAAAGAAGATGAAGGTGTAGAAGATGAAGAGGAAGAAGAAGAAGGAGAACAAGAAGAAGAAGAAGAATAAGAAGAAGAAGAGTAGTAGAAGAAGAAGAAGAGGGAGAAGCAAGAGGAGAACAAGAAGAAGAAGAGGAAGAAGTAGGAGGAAATTAAGAAGAAGAGGAAGAAGAAGAAGAAGAAGAAGAAGAAGAAGAAGGGAAAGAAGATGAAGGAGAAGAAGAAGAAGGAGGAGGAGGAGGAGAAGAAGAAGATGAAGAACAAGAAGAAGAAGAATAAGGGGAAGAAGAACAAGGAGAAGAAGATGGAGAAGAAGAAGAAGAAGATGGAGAAGAAGAACAAGAAGAAGAATTTGAAGAAGAAGAAGAAGATGAAAAAGTAGAAGGAGAAGAAGATGAAGAAAGAGAAGAAAAGTAGAAGAAGAAGAAAAAGAAGAAGGAGAAGTAGAAGAAGAGGAAAAAGAAGAAGGAGAAGAAGAAGAACAATAATAAGAAGATTGAGAAGAAGAAGAAGGATAAGAAGAAGGAGAAGAGGAAAGAGAAGAAGAAGAAATAGTGGATGAAGAAGGAAAAGAAGATGAAGAAGAAGGAGGAGAAGGAGAAGAAGTGTAGTCAGAAAAGAAAACGAAAGAGAAGATGGAGAAGAAGAAGAAGAAGAAAAAGGAGATAAAAGAAGAAGAAAAAGATGAAGAAGAAGGAGGAGAAGCAGAATAAAATGAAGGAGAAAGAGAAGAAGAAGAAGAAGTAGAAGAAGTAGAAGAAGAAAACGAAAGAAGAAGAAGAAGAAGAAGAAGAAGAAGAAGATGAAGAAAAAGAAGGTGAAGATCAAATGGAAGAAGAACAAGAAGAAGGAGAAAAGGAAGAAGAAGAGGAACAACAAGAAGATGTAGAAGAAGTAGAAGATGGAAGAAAAGACAGATAAGAAGAAACAAGTATGAGAAGAAGAAGAAAAAGAAGAAGAAGAAGAAGAAGAACAATAAGAATATCGAAGAAGAAGAAGAAACAGATGAAGAAGAAGAAGAAGAAGAAGGAGAAGAAGAAGAAGAAGAAGAAGAGGAAGAAGAAGATGAAGAAGAAGAAGAAGAAGCAAAAGAAGAACAAGAAGAACAAGAAGAACAACAAGAAGAAGAAGAAGAAAAAGAAGAATTTGAAGAAGAAGAAGAAGAAAACGAAG
>JAIUJO010000460.1:0-177646 GCA_023846275.1 Vanilla planifolia | reverse complement strand
TCTTCCTTCATCTTCTTCTTCTTTTTCTTGTTCTTCTCAACTTCTTGTTCTTCTTCTACAACTTCTTTTCTTCTTCTACTACTATTACTTCTTCATCTCTTCTCCTTCTTCTTCTTCTTATTCTTCTTCTTTCTTCAGTTCATCTCCTCTTCTTTTTATTTCTCTTCTCCTCCTTCTTCCTCTTCTTTTTCTTCTTCTCCTCTACATCTTCTTCTTCAACTTCTTCTCCTTCCTCTTTCTTCTTCATCTTCTTCTTCTTCTTCTTTTTCTTCTTCTTCTTCTTTCTATTTCAACATGCTTCTTCTCTTGCTCTCCCTTCATCTTCTCATCAATTGTTCTCTTCATCTTCTTCTTCTTATTTTTATTATTATTATTATTATATTATTATTATTATTCTATTATTATTATTATTATCTATTATTATTATTATTATTATACGTACTACTCATCCTCTTCTCTTTCTTGTTTCTATTCTTCTTCTCTTTCTTCTTCTCCTTCTCATTCTCTTCTCCTTCTTCTCATTCTTTTTTTCTTCTTCTCTCTTCTCTTCTTCTTCTTCTTCTTCTTTTCTTTCTTCTTCAAACTTCTTCTTCTTCTTCTTCTTC
The DNA here is from genome assembly GCA_023846275.1 of Vanilla planifolia. NCBI lineage: Eukaryota > Viridiplantae > Streptophyta > Magnoliopsida > Asparagales > Orchidaceae > Vanilla > Vanilla planifolia. The sequence continues at coordinate 177,041 of JAIUJO010000460.1, read as the reverse complement.
TTTGCCATCTTCTTCTTCTTCTTCTTATTCTTCTTCTTCTTCTTCTTCTTCTTCTTCTTCTCTTCTTCTTCTTCTTCTCCATCTTCTTCTTCTTCTCCTCCTTCTTCTTCTTCTCTCTTCTTCTTCTTCTTCTTCTTCTTCTCCTTCTTCTTCTCCTTCTTCTTTCTTCTTCTTCTCCTTTCTTCTTTTCCTCTTCTTCTCTCTTCTTCTTCTTCTTCTCTTCTTCTCTTCCTTCTTCTTCTTCTTCCTTCATCTTCTTCTTCTTTCTCTCTTCTTCTTCTTCTCTCTCTTCCTCTTCTTCCTTCTTCTTCTTCCTTCTTCCTTCTTCTTCTTCTTCTTCTTCTTCTTCTTCTTCTTCTTCCTTCTTCTTCTTCTCTCTTCTTCTTCTTCTTCTTCTTCATCATCATCTTCTTCTTCTTCTTCTTCTTCTTCTTCTTTTTTCTTCTTCTTCTTCTATCTTCTTCTTCTTCTTCTCTTCTTCTTCGTCCTCTTCATCTTCTTCTCTTCTTCTTATTCTTCTTCATTTTGTTCTTCTTATTCTTCTTCTCAATCTTCTTGACCTTCTTTTTATTCTTGTTCTTCATGATCATCTTCTTCTTCTTCTTATTCTTCTTCTACTTCTGCTTCTTCTTCTTCTTCTTGTTCTCCTTCTTCTTCTTCTTCTTCTTCTTCTTCTTCTTCTCTTCTCCTTCTCTTCTTGTTCTTCTTCATCTCCTTCTTCTTCTTCTTCTTCTTCTTCTTCTTCTTCTTCTTCTTCTTCGTCTTCTATTTCCTTCCTTTTCTTCTTCTTCTTCTCTATCTTTTTCTCCTTCTGTGTCTTATTCTTCTTCTCTTTCTTCTTCATCCTCTACATCTTTTTCTTCTACTCCTTCTTTTCATTCTTCTTCTACTTCTTCTTCTTCTTCTTCGTCTTCTTCTTCTCTCTCCTTATTCTTCTCCTTCTTATTGTTCTTCTACTTCTTCTTCTTCTTCTTCTTCTTCTTCTTCAGCTTCTTCTCTTTCTTGTTCTTATTCTAATTCTGCTTCTTCTTCTTGGTTCTTCTCATTTCTCTTCTTCTTCTTCTTCTTCTTCTTCTTCTTCCTCTTCTTCTTCTTTTACTTATTCTTCTTCCTCATCTCGTTCTCCTTCTTTTCTTACTCTTCTCCCCGTTCTTGTTCAAGCATACTAGCCTGAGAGCGTTACATATAGATACATGCTTAGGATATGGTTTAAGGTAATTTTTTTAGTTATGAAAATTTTCATAAAATTTGTTTTTAATTTAAACCAAAGTTTAATAGTTGATTTTACATAAAAATTTGTTATTGATGTAGTTGTGGGATTTAACTGTGAAAATAATAAAAAAAATGAATCTTATGTTTCTAAAATCAGCAAATTATTTAAGATTTGCAAGGATTAAATAATTGAAAAAATGGAATCCTATATTTTTTTTCTAAATCAAGGAGATAATTCAACAATTGGTTGCTTGATTTAATATTTGAAAGTGAGAAGAATAGAGATGTGCCTTGTAATCGATAAGCTAATATTGTGTTTCATAATAGAAAAGAAAATATTTCAAATTTGATGTACATGTCTTCATATCTTGAAAGTTACTAAACACTTCCCAAGGTACTTGGAAGACCTCTATTTTACAATATTCAAAACTACATGCTTGTTCTTTAACGGTATAACCAATTTCACACTAAACAAATTTATTAGAATAAAATATTAAACATTTAAGGCTTGACTCATCAAACACAATGTTGATTTAATAATCTCCTCCTTTTGATGATCACAAAACACAAATATTTAGACAAAAATATAACAAGTTGAAACATACATTTAAGTATTAGCAAGAGGTATTAAAAAATGAAATGTATATGCTCCCTTTATGTCATGCTTTCTTTTACACAACATGCTCCCATTCCATTTTATGACTATTCTAAATTTTATCTATACTATGATCAATATCTCTTTTTGACACCATCAAAAGAGTGATATAATTTATGCTATTTTTATAATACCATTAAAAGAGTTTTATAAATACATAAACTAATTATTACTTAAGAGGTACATTCTCTAATTCTATTAGTCCTCTAATAGCATAATATCTAAAAAAATAAAATCTTATATTTTTGTGATTTTTTTCTTAAAATAATGATGTTGGTTATATAGCCCTAGTAATAAGCTTAGCCTTGTCTGCAATAGTTACATTTTAATATAGTTTATTATTAAGTATCTATTTAGTTCTATTAAATTATTGATCATTAATCTTAAGAATTAATTCTTATACTTAATTTTTCTCAGGTATTCCTAACTATCAACTCATAACATGAACCTTTTACCCTTTCAAAACCCAAAGACTTTAATTGATTTTTGAGAGGGAGATTTTGGAGGGAGATATTGGTGGAGATTTAAATTCCCTGATTATAGGAAGGTCTGTTGTGACCTTTGGCTCAATAAAAGTGGGGAGTAGACCATTTTTTTCTACACATTTGAACTAGGACGTGTGTGGGATTACTTAGAGCTATGAATACAAGCAATGGCGAGCTATAGGCGATGAGACATGCATGTCCCCTTTGTGCATGTGCATTGGACTATAGTGAATAATTCAAATTTACTGCATGCATGCAAAGTGCATTTGATGGGGTTGAACTATTGCATTAGTAAGTTTTATTTCGCTGCGATTGTTATTTCTTGTGCCATAAACTAAAATTTCATATTGATTATCTTTGTTGCTTGATTAATTTTTGCTTCTTGGAAGTGTTTGCTGCTACTATTATTGTGTTGTTGGGAATGCTGTAACAACTTGTGAAAGTACAAACTGCTATTTGCTTCTTAAGTGGTCAGAAAGTGGTAGAATTGTTTCTTAATAGAAGGGGAATGGCTGGTAACAAAGCTCATAAGAGTAACAAAAATTCCAAGGGCAATGAATATGGTATCCCCCAATGCATAAAGATTTGCTGGGTGGGAGAATACAGCTATAATATAGATTCAAGCAATAGGAATATTGTGCTCACTATTTTTACTATTGAATGCGTTGTTACTATAGAGCCAAATGAAAGTGATACTTTTGTAATTCAACTTCTATTAAGGTGGGCACTAACTTGGACTTCTTGATGAGGATGGTGAAATCAATTCAAACATAAATAAAAATGGAAGCGTAAGAAAACTAAATTATTTATCTAAACAACCACAAAAAAAGGAAAAATGTTACAAATATGGAGGTTGTTTCATTAGAGAACAATGAATGTTTAGTTGGTAAACTTGAGACTCACAGACATTTGATCTATGCAATAAGAATTGAAGCCCCCAAAGTTCAAATTAATATGGGCCACGATGCAATAATGGTTGATGAGATTGTGTAAGAAGTTGAAATATCGTGATAGGAACAAAGGAGGTAATTCCAACAAAGTGAGCTTTAGAGATGTACTAATAGTCGGAACGATAGTTAATTCATTAAAGATATGAGCTATTGAAAGGGCCTTCATGTATTAATAGCCACTGAAACTACTTTCAAGATGGTTGATCATGTTGTCTAGATGAGATCATCATGTTAGTCTTGGTATGTAGCAAGTGTAAGGAGTTCCATCAATTTGATCTAGTGGGGAGGATTTATGGTAGTAATCTTCTTTTCATTATTGTAAGAGCATTGTAATAGAGATGGGACAATTTTAGAAATTTTAGAATATTAGATCTCTCATCAAGCTATTTTTGCATTGCAATTTGGAATCGATAGAAGATAGAAATATAGTGTGGCTTGGGGGAACTAGGCTGGTTGTTGGACATACTATAGGGTTGGATGTGTGGACCATTGAGTTTAGATCAAACTCATTGTTTGTAATATGTGACTTTATGTGGATTAGATTTCCCATGCTCAAAATGTTGTACTGAGATATGAAAAATATTTTGCATATTGTAAAAGCTATTGTAGAACCAATTTGCTTGATGATTTGACACTTATTTGTAACATTCTTCATAAGTGAGATTTGCATGAGGATGGATATATCCAAACCATTGAAGCTGAGAATGTTGCTGAGTAGATAGTTGGGGAGAACTTTCCAAATATTTGAGTATAAGGGCCTCCCCTGAATGTGTTTTCTGTGTGGCAATGTAGGATATTATGCAAAACAATGTTCTACCAACAAAAATGTGACTGATGTGCAAGAGATGTAGATGGGTTTGAAGCAAGCAAAAATAACAAGAATGGAGAAGAAAGACAAGGCAACTGTGACGTGTAGAAGTAATGTGGAAGGAGAAGGATGTCTTTGAGAAAAGAAAAGGCTCTAGTCCTTGGATGCTTATGCAACAAAGGAGAAGAATGGTTATATCGACAGGGCAACAAAGGGGTTTTTAAAGCAACTGAGGGCTATAGCATTCAGAATAAAGTAAAAGGGTCAAAAAATTATGGTGATGTGGGCAATACACTCATAGGAGTAGAAGTGTCTCTAATCCATAAGATAACAAACCACTAAGGGGAGTGTGGACTCATAAGGGGACTACTGGACAACAAACAAACTGGAGTGGGGCTTAAAAACAAAGACTACAACAAGGAGGATAGATGATAGCTTAGGTGGCAATATGGGACAAGGTGAGGACAAGTCTCAAGGGAAGGCCATTAATGTGTAAAGAAGTGATTAGTACAATGGAGACATGCATTGGAGTCATCCATGCATGTTATATCATCAAAGTGAAGAGGATAAGAGGGAATCTTCTCAGATGCAATGTGTGAACTACATAATCTAGAACAATAAGCATGGTTATGAGATAACTGGGAGAGTGAATATAGTTAAAACACAAATTCATTAACTAGGATGCTAAAGTTAAGATTTATGAGGGAGCTTAGCCAATAAAAGTAGGAAAAGATGACTATTGTTTTTGAATGCTAGTTCCAATTCTTAATGTAGTTGTATGATGGGGTAATAACGTGTACAAAACTTAAATGACTACTACAATGAAGATGAATAGATGAGAAATTATGTACTTCTTGTTAATGAACAAACTAATAACTATAGCTAAAGGGAGAAGTTGTGTAATCAGGTGGCAAAGAATATTAAAGTGAGCCTTAGTATCATGGGCAGAATTTATGAATGGAATTGTTGGCTTCAACTTACTTATTACATAGTAAAGAAGGGATATTTTGATGTACACAATCTAAAGAAGATGGGAATTTCTAATTGCTACGAAGTAGTTTTTGTTCGGATGGTTGGGGGCTCATGTTATAGAAAGTTTGATTTGCTGAATCTATACATGCAAGGTGTCCTATTGTTGCTACTATTACTGGTGAATGCAATAATCTTGGGTAGCTATAGATGTTTGGCAACTTGGGAGCATAATTCTATCTTTGGAAATTTGAGTGATAGAGAGTAGCAATTTAGGTGTAGTAGATGCTTACAAGCGAGGACGTGTTAGGGGATGCATTTCTTCATGGTAGCTACTATACAAATATCTCAAGAGTTGGTTTTGGAGATAGGTGTAGGGCTAGCAAATATGGCTAGAGCATTATCAATTGTAGTGTTGAGGACACTACAAGCAATGTGTTGAATTTTCAAATACGCAATAGTCTTGGTAAGAATGTAGCTGACTTGCTCTTTAGCAGCTATATGTTGGAGGCTATGATGGTGATACTTATATTTCTATTGAGAGTCAAATCTAAATATAGTTGTGCTAAGTTTGGATAAGAGGAATCTTGGCACCATAATTGGTGGCCTACTATAGCAACTGTAGCAAAAATATCGACAGTAATAGCAACTATAGCAGCACCAGTTTCTATTACAGCTACTATTTCTCATCACTATTGTTGTAGTTGTGTTAAATTGCTATGCATAGAACACTTTTATTACATCATGAAAAAATTGGTGGGACAAAGATTGTAAACAAGTGTACTAAAAAATCATGAAAATGTGAGGAGCCTCAGTTAAATTTTGTAAGTGGAAAGAATGGCCCAAGTACATTAAGTCTCAAAATGCTAAAGAAGAGACCTTAATTATTGATGATAGCAAATATGGAACTTGGGTTTATCAGGAGGTGAAGGATGCTATGCACTATTATGTGATGGGAATGAATGTTGAAGGTGATTTCAAGTGTTACTATGTGATTACCTACAGGAAGTTAAAATTGTCATAGTTATTACTATTATTAGAAGGGCCAAAAGTTCAAGCAAGCAGATTATATGGCTGCTGAAAACATTACAAATTACAATGAGGAAAATGTGGGTACTTATAGATGTCTACTTGATGGTGCCAATATCAATGACAATAAGCATGGCTAGGTTCTTTAGTAGCATGTTTTATGCTTTTTGTAGTAGTAAATATAATTGAAACTGCTTCAGTAGAAATTACAGTAACAACAATTTCTACTGTAACTATTGCTTCTCCTCACTATGATTGGATTGGTGTGAATTTGGTATGCTTAGATGACTATTACTATATCAAGCATAATTGGAGGGGCAAAGAGTGTAACCATGTTTGCTCAAGAACCATGGAAAATTTGGAAGTCTTAAATGAATTTTGCAAGTAGAAAGAATAGCTAAAGTATACTAAGTTTCAAAATGCTAAAGGAGAGACATTAATAGTTGGTGATAACAACTATAACTCCTGGGTTTATTAAGAGGTAAAGTTTTATATGTGCTATTGTGTGATGAGAATGAATGATGTAGACATTTGCCAGCATTACTATTTGATTACCTATAGGATCACATTGTTAAATCTATTGTGTTGCTACTATTACTACTGTTACTACTGGGTGGGTGAAAAGTGCAAGCAATCATATTATATGAATGGCAAAAATAATATAAAATACTACGAAGAGAATGTGGATACTCATAGATGGTTGTATGGTGGTGCAACTAATAGTAATAGTAAACATGGCTGAGAGGGAATTATGGCAGCATGTGTGCTGTCTTGTTATAGTAACCATAGTAGCTACAATAGTAGTAAGAAGGTCAAGGAACTACACTAGAAAGGAAAGTGTTGTTAATAGAGATGGCTACTTATTTGGTACCTAGAAACAACATCAGGAAGGTCAGGGATTTGGATAGTGAATAGCATAACATCATTTACTATTATTATAGAATTTTTCAGACATATGGGTTTAATGCTTGGTATAGAAAGGTAGACATCTATCTAATTTTAATTATCATGTTCTTGTTGATTATTTAGAACATTAGTGGCATTCAAGACACCAAATCAAAAGGTTATTGCCAACTTATTGTTAAAGAACATAATGTTGCAATGGTAGGATAGCTGGAAACAAGAGCTGGGAAGTTTGATAGGAGCCATGAGGATAAGTTGTTGGGAAACACATGTAAGTTTCATACTCAACCTTCAATAGGGTTTTTAAGAGGGATTGTTCTGATGTGGAGGGATTGGATACCTATCGACATCACCTATTCCTCATCATAGATGTTTTCTTTTTGGGGTAGAAATAGTATTGTCAGGACATGGACATGCTTGATTGTTTATGCTTCAAAGGATCATATAAAGCATAAAGATGTTTGGAAGCACATTAGAAATAATGTTTAGTGCTTAAAGCATCTTATGATTACTAAGGATTTTAATGTACTTTTGTTGCAAAAGGAAAAAAAGGGTAAGAAAAAGCTCTCATATGGCCAAGCACAATAAGAATTTGTTGATTTCTTTTAGAAAATGAAGCTTGCTAACCTTGGTTTTGTAGGAAATAGATATATTTGATGCATAACAAAGCTAGAAATGTAAACATTAGGGAGAGGTTGGATAGGATTTTTCTTAATGAAACTGGCTAGGTGCCTTTCTCGACACTATTGTTACTCACCTCCACCATATTGGCTTGGATCATTGCCCCATGTTGATCGCCTTTAAAGAAAAGATGTTCAATAAGATTGGAAGAAGATTACAATTCAAAAATATGTGGCTCACATTCCCTAAAATTATAGAAATTGTTTGTGTAAAATGGCATAGACCTATAAGAGGGGACAAAATGACTTATTTATCAACAAAATTTTGAAGGGTTATTCCTGCATTAAAAAGGTGGAACAAAACTAAAAATTCATAATATTCATGAAAAGCACAGGAAACTACAACTATCAATGCAAGAAATGCAAATGAAGGAATCAAATTATGGAGTCAATGAGGAGGAAAATAATAGATTGGTTGAGCATATTAAGGCATATCATAATGTAATGGCCATGGAAGGGGCATGAAGGCGACACAAAGCTAAAATTTAGTTAGCCAAGATGATGGAACATAATACATATTTCTTTCATACTATTGTCATTAAAAATTTTAGAAAAATTACATCCACCATATGAAAGATCAAGATGGGCAATTATGCAACTCACATAATGACATCGAGGAATCACTTATGAGTTTCTTTGTTAGGAAATGGTGTAGTCAAGCTGACCCTGAAGAAATTCCACTTGGTTCTTACTTTAAGAAAATTATGGTTTAGTAGGGAAGCCTTGTAGCCATGGTTACTACTGATGAAATTAAAAGTGATACAATGTCAACATGGAGAAGCAAAGCATCAGGCATGGATGATATCTCAGCTAGTTTATTACAGCTAATTGGCACATCACACAATCGGATATCATTGAGGTAGCTAAATAATTTTTTATTGACTCAAACATGCCTAAGTAATGGAAAGATACATTGGTAGTGTTGGTTTCAAAAATTAAGTGGTCAACAAGTCAAAGCAATTCAGAGCCCTTAACATTTGTAATGCTATATACAAAACTATTACAAAAATTCTTATGGAAAGACTTAAGAGAGTTCTCTTATCTATTGTAGCAAAAGAGCAAAGGGCTTTTGTTCTAGGTTGCAGTATCTCTGACAATGTCTTTTGGCTCAAGAAGTGTCAACACGTACACACTCTTTGACATCTAAGGTTGGTCCCATGTCATTGAATTGGATATGGATTAAGCATATGACTAAGTTAATGGGGAATTTGTCATTGATATGTTAAAGAGCTCCACTATACCAACAGATGGTGTTAGTGGGTGAAAGCTTGTATTAGGAAGCCCAAATTTTGCATCCTTCTAAATGGGGTGTGCCTACCATGCATTGAAGCATCTAGATGACAGGGATGTCGTTTATCCTCATATTTTCTTACTATTATTTTTTATTATTTATCATGGCTTATACAACAATAAGTCGAGTGGGACTCAGACATTTGGATTAGGATTACTCTTAATTGTCCTCTCATTACTCACCTCCTTTTTGTGGATTAGTATTACTCTTAAGTGTCCTCAATCTAAAAGCTTTGCATTATCGTATTATTATTGTTATCTCTCCTATTGGTATAGGCTCCAGCTTTTCCAATTTTTCAGTGGGAATCCAATCAGCACCATGGGGCTCTTGATAATACTAAAATGAACTACGCTTATGAGCTAGATAAAATGCAACGGCGCTGCAGTGTTGGCTATGAATTCAACAGCTACTATTGGCCTAATTTTGAGAGATTACATGGGTACGCCTCTCAAATGCATAGGGAGGAAAGTCATTTCAGCCTCTTGATCTATGGTGGAAGTAATAGTAATGTTATATGCCTTTGAATACTTTATGTGCCATTATCCAAGTACTACTACAACTAACTCAGAATCAAACTCCAATGATGTGGTAATGAAGCTCAATGACGTTATTCATGCACGTTCTGATGCTCCCCATCATTCTACTCTATGTTTACCATTTTTATCAATTATACTTATTAACTTAAGTCATTTAGTATCACCCATGTGCTGTGGGAAGGGAATGCTATTGCACATTGGATTACACTGAAGCCTTGTATTTTGATTTTTGGTGGGAATTGGGTATGCTCTTTCTTAAACCACTTAGTAAACTTTTGTTTGCTGATTATGTATTCCAACCTCCATAAGGAGGTAACCTTGTAAGCTTTAGTTTTCTTGATTATCAAATAACCTCTACCCTTTAGGTCTTCTTCAAGAAATATTGTTTTTATGATAAATACAAATGTATTGCTATCATTTTCTCTCTTAGAAACATTAGCATATCATTTAATTGATTCCAATTGATTTTGATACAACCTAACTCAAGGTATTTGTCATATCCAATTTACTTTTTTCATTTTTTTTTAATAATATCAATGAATCCATCTTATCATTGAATTTTTTCATTAATTATTTTATAATTGACTCATCAAATGCAATATGTAAGGTTTTATCTTTCTAATTCCAAAATCAAATTAACAAAATTTTAAATTGTCACTTTTCTATTTAGAAGAAAATAACTAATGTAAGTTGAGAAAAGTCATGATCAATCTCAAATTTAGATTACTTTCCAAAAACAAAAAAATTATCTCCAAATGTATACTAATTATCATATCCTTTTTAGGTCAATGTCATATGTAACAAAATTTTTTGTTATTTTTTTCCCTTGTATATTCTTACGTACTTTCCTAAGTAGAAAATATAAATTGATCTAATAATCTTCATTCCTTGTAATAATAATATAACATTTATTGTTAAAATTTAGTAACATTAAATTAAAGATATTTTATCTGTCTAATTCTCTAATCTATTTAATAAAACTAATGATGGTCACATTTTTTATTATTGTAAAATTTAACTCTAGTAAATTTAGAAAAATCCATATTAATCACAAATTTATGTTTTTTCTCCCAAAAGTAAGATTTTTGTGTCCAAAAAAAATTGTCTTTAAAGATCCACTAATTGTCTAGTAATGTTTTAAGTTTGATGGAGGATTTTTAACATGTTTGTTTTTTGGCATGATTCACACATTTTCCAAATGGTCTTGTTTGGCTTGGAAGGACCTCTAATTACTTCTAACTTGCTTATTTTTTTAAGATAGAATGACAATATAATTTAGACTTCTATGCCATAAAGTGTTCTCATTTGAATGTGCAATTGGGCATTTTAATCTATTAGCTTCTAATTGATAAAACTTAATCACATAAGTATCACATTTTCTTCTATAAAGTAGTACTATTTGATCATCTGTTAGTATTTTACAACATTAAGTATTAAAACTAATAAAGTTGCCATTATCACATGATTGAAAATGAAGTTCAAAATGATTAATATTTATCGATGTTGGGTAGGTCTAGAAGGATGTGACATTCTAACCTAAGCTAAATGAGCTAAGGATTGTAAACATTTTGCAAGTGAGTCATACAAATTCATAAAGGCTTGTCTGCATAGTTTCTAAAATATGAAGACACACCTACAAACTACCTAAGCTTTAAATTAAGAAACCCAAACCTTCTTGAGTTTGATAATGGTAGGTTGTGGCATTATGACTTTGTAAAGATATGTCTAAAATTGGCTCCCTTAGGAATCCACTCAAATCTATTATGCTTTAGATTTATAGAGTTCTTAATTGGGTAACTAAATATATGATTCCCAAATGTAGAATAATTGTTACAAATAGTATTAGATTTGACTTGATAATTAGATGTATGAAAAGAATGAATAGATGATGTATTCAATGCATGGATATATGATTCTTTCAATCTATAATATCATGCAATCATAAATTATTTCTTGTCACATGGTTGTAACATGAAGCATGTTTAAGCACATATGAATCATTCAAATAAGCATTACTCTTTTTCACATGATTGAAAGAAGTAACATAAGAAGATAGATGTGAATAATTATAAGTTGATACATGATAAACTAAACTAGCATACGTTGACTTTAGATCATGAAATTTCTTTTTCAAGTGAACGAAATTTCTCTAAACATTCTTTAAACAAAGAATATTCTTTTCTTAAATTATCATTATCTACTTTTAATGCATCATTATATGTAATATTCTTAGATAATTCATTTTAATATTCTTTATTTAAAGCTTTCAAACATGAAACATTAGGAATATAGAAATGAACTTGATTAGTTTAGGAAATATTTTCCTTTTTAAGTACCTCACATTGTTCACGCAATTCAACTATGCTAGATTCATTCGACACAAACTTTCTAAAGATCAACATTCATATTAATTAAGTTTTTATGCTCAACAACTAATTTATTGAAACAAATTTATATATCATCACAAGATTTAAAATTGTACACGTGGCTTAGAAATACTTGATACAAGTTCACCTCCATGTTTTACCTCTAAATTAAGCTTCTTCTTCTTCATCTTCTTCTTCTCTTCTTTATTTTTTATGATTTTTCTCCTTCATGTTATCACTAATATCTTGAGATTTATTTTTATCTTACAACTTATCTAATCCTTACACCATCTCAAAACAAGTTGTAACCCAATACACTATAATACAAATTTCTAGAGGCAATGCACAAATTAAGTAATCAATTTGTTCAACATTTAATAGAATTAATATTATCAATTAATTACTTCTATCCTTTGGAAGTATTAAAAAAAGAATAAAGATATCTCACAAATCCTTATCAAAGTTTTGAATAAAACTTTGAATGCATTTTTCTAAAAACATTTACCATTAAATAATGAAGGTTGACATTATGAAAATACTTTAAAGTTTTGCAATTGTCAACTATGATGCATGTGTACATAAATCTCTGTGTGTGTTTGTGTGGTTATACGTGTATGTGTCCTTATGTGTTGGTGTGTTCTTGCATGTGCATGTGTGCATGTGTTTATATTGTGTGTGTGTGCATTGGTGCATATGCATGCATGCACTCGCTTGTGTATGTGTGTGGGTGGGTGTGTGCATGGGTATATGTGTGCATGTGCATGTGTGTGTACATGCATGTGTGCTCAAACATGTGTTTGTATGCATGTGTACACATGTGTAGATGTGCGTTATGTGTACATGCATGTGCATATATGGATGTGTGTGTATGTGCATGCATGCATGTGTGTATGTGTATGTATGCATTTGTGTTCTAGTTGTGTGCCTACTTGTGCACCCTTGTGTGCATGTGTACAGGAGTTCATGTAGCACACATGCATGTGTGTACGTGTGTGCATATGTGTGGGTGTGTTGTAATGTATGTACATGGATGTGTGTGAGTCTGTGTGTATGTGTGCATGTACATGTTTGTGCTTATGTTCATGTGTGCATATGCATTTGTGTGCATTCATGTACTTATGAGTGTTATTGTATATGTGTGTATTTGTGTGTGTGTGTGTGTGCGTGCATGTGAGTGAGATTGTGCATGTGTACATGTTTATGTGCATTAGTGTGTGTGTGTGTGTGTATGGGAGTGTATATGCGTGTGTGTGTGGGTGTGTTTATGCAAGAGTTTGTCTATGCTTTTATGTGCATTAGTGTGTGTGTGTGTGTATGGGAGCTTATATGTGTGTGTGTGCATGAGTTTTTGTATGCTTTTATGTGTGTGGGTGTGTCTATGTCAATGCGCATTCAAGTCAATGTGTGTGTGTATGCATGTTTGTGTGTGAGTGTGTGAGTGAGCATGTGTGTGGGTGTATGCTTGTGTTTGTGTGTGTGTGCTTATGCATGTGCATGCATGTATCGATGTGCATGTTTGTTTGTGTGGTTGTATGTATGTAAGTGTACTTGTGCATTCATGTGTTCTTGTGTGTGCATGTGTGAGTGTGTGTCTACAAACATGCATGCGTGTGTACATGTGTGTGTGTACACATGTGCATGTGCACTTGAATGCATGTGTGCATGCATGTGTGTATGGGTGTATGTGTGTGTGTGTGCGTGGTTATGTAGGTGTGTGTATGCATGTGGATGGACATTTGTGTGTGTGAATACATGTGCAAGCATGCATATGCATTTGTACATGTGTGCATGCTTGTGCAAGAGTGTAGGTGTGTGAGTGTGTGTGATTATGTGCATATTTATGGGTGTTTATGCGTGTGCATGTATATCTGTGTCTATACATGTACATGTCTGTATTAATGTGTGTTAGTCTATCTATGTCTATGCATTTGTCTGTGTGTGCATGTATTTGTATCTATATATGTCTACATGTGTATATGTGTTCGCATATGTGTGTGTGTGTCATTGTTTGTGTATGTGTTTGTGCGTATTTGCATGCGTGTATTTGTTCACAAGTGTGAATATGTGTGTGTGGATACATGTATGAGTGTGTTTGTTTCTGTGTTTGTGGGTGTCTGTGTGTTCTTCTGTCAATGAAGTTTTATGGGTATATCAGTGTCTGTATGTGTATACATGTGTGTGTCTATAGTCTTGTGTGTAGGTGCGGGTGTTTAGGTGTTGTGTATGTGCAAAGATGAATGTGGATGTGCACTTGTGTCTATATGAGTATGTACATGTGTGTATGCATGTGTGCATGTGTAAGTGCACTTGTGTATGTTTGTTTGTTGGTGTGTCTGAGCATGTGTGCATGCATGTGCATTTGTGTGTGTGTGTATGTATGAGCATGTGGGTGTATGTGCATATATGTGTGTGTGTATGTGTATGTATATATGTGCTTATACAAATGTTCGTGTGTGTGTTCATGTGTCATGTTAAATCAAGTGTGTTTGCTTGCAATTATGTGTGTTCCTGTGTATTTATATGTGTGCTTGTGTATGTAGATATATGTATGTGCGTGAGTGTACATGCACGTAGTGTATGTAGGTGTGCATGTGCATGGGTGTCTCCATGTGTGTTTGGGTCTATGAGAGTGCATATGCATGTGTATTTGTACTTGTACTCTTGTGTGTATGCATGTGTACAAATCTGCAATAATGTGTGGGTGTGTGTATGTGTGAGTGCATGTGCACACATGTCTCTATGTGCATGCGTACCCATGGGCGTGTGCCCTTGTGCATGTATACATACATTTGTATGCATGTATTTGTGCATGGGTGTACGTGCATGTGTATGTGTATGTGGTTGCGTGTGTACACATGTGTGCTTTCTTGTATGTGTATATGTGTTTGTGTTTGTGTTTGTGTTTGTATATTTATGTGTTTGTGTGCACGTGTTTACATGTTTGTACTTGTGTTTCTATAAGCTATGTGTGCATGTGTATTAGTGTGCAAATGAGTGTGTGCGTGCATGCATGTGTGAGCATTTGTGTGTGCAAGTGTGTGTGTGTGTGTGTGCATATGGATGTTTTCTTGTGTATGTGTCTATATTTGTGTGCATGCGTATGTTCATGTGTGTGTGTGTGTGTAAGTGCATGTGTTCGTGTGCATGTGCATGTTTGCATGCATGTGTGTGTGTTTATGTGTTTATACATATGCATGTGTGCGTGAGAGAGTATGTATGGAGTGTGCACGTGTTCATGTGTGTGTGTGCTAGTGCATGCTTGTGTGGGTGTGTGTGTGTGTCTATGACAATGCAAGTGTGCACTTTTGTGTGTGGAGGTGCATGCATGTGTGTGGGTGCACCCAAGAGTTCATAAGCGTGTGCGTGCACACATGTGCATGTGGGCACATGTGAGTGTGTGTGTGTTTCTATTTATGTCTATGTGCATGTGCATGTGTGCATGTGTGTGTGCATCCTTGTATGTGTGTATGTGTGCATGTTTTTGTGTGCGTGTGCATGTGAGTGTGAGTACATGTGTGCTAGTATGTGTAAGTGTTCGTGTGTCCTTGTGCATGTGTAGGTGTTTGTGTGTGCTTGTTATCTATGTGTCCATGTATTTGTGTGCATGTGCATGTTTGTGTGTGTGCATGTGTGTGTGTGAGTCAGCATGTGTGTGTGTGTGTTAATGCATGTGTGTTGGGTTTGTGCTTGTGTGTGTGGTGTGTGTGCACATGTTTGTATGATTGTGCATATGCATGTGTGGGAGCATATATCTCTACATTTATGTGTGTGCATACATGCTTATGAATATGTATGTGTATATGTGTGTGTGTGTGTGCACATGTTTATGTGTGCATTCATGCAAGTGTATTATATATGTGTGAGTAAGTGCATCTTTGTGTTTGTGCTTGTGTATGTGCATATGCACATGATTTATTTATGTTGTGTATTTTTTTGTGCATGTGTAAAAGCATGTGCACATGTGTGTGTTCATGCATGAGTGTGGGCCTATATATGGGCACATATGTGAGTATGCATGTGCATATTTGTGTGTTCATGTGAATGCTTGCGTGTGCATATGTATATATGTGTATGTGTGTGTGTGTATGTGTTTGTGTGTGTCCATGAGTGTGCATGTGTGCATGTGGATGTGCAAGCTTGTGAGTGTGTGCATGCTTATGTGTGTGCATGTGTCTGCTTATGTGTGTGTGTGCCTATGCTGATGCATGTAAGTGTGTGTATATGTATTTGGGTGTATGCATGTGTGTGTATTTGCATTTGCATTTGTGCTTGTATATATGTGCATCAATACATGCATGTTTGTGTTTTTGCATGTGCATGTGTGTGCATTAGTGCACATATATGTGCATACATGTGTGTGTGCCTATGAGTTTGTGTGTGTACTTGCATGTAGGCATGTGTGTTCTTGTTCATTTATGTTTACATGCATATCCCATTCCAAAAAGAGAAAGTTCGAAAGAATTAGGACTGTTTCGTAGATTGTTGTGCGTGTGTGTGTATTTGTATGCATGTGCAAGTATTCATGTGTACTTGTGTGTGTGTGTGCATATGAGCATGTGCAAGCATGCATATTTTGTGTTCATGTGTGTTAGTGTATGTGCATGTGTGTGTGCATATTTGTGTGCGTACGTGTTTATGCTCATGTGAGAATGTTTGTGTACGTGTGTAGCCATGTTTGCATGAATGTGCATGAGCATGCTTGTGTGTGTGCTTCTAAGTGTGAGCATGTGCATGGCTATGTGCATGTCTGTGCATTTATGCCTATGCACATGAGTGTGTGTATGTGTTTGTGTGCACATGTGCACGTGTGTGTGTGTGTAAATGCATGTTTGTGTATGTGTGTGTGCCTACTTGTGTGTGACTGATTGTGTGCATGCAAGCATGTGTGTTTGCATTTATAGGCTTATGCATGTGACAGGTGTTCATGTGTATGTGTGTGTATGTTGTGCATGTCTTTGTGGGTACATGTGTTTGCATATGTGTGGATGCATGTGTGTGTGTGTGTGTTGTTGTATGCATACATATGTGTATTTATATGTGTGTCTTTTCCTGGGTGAATCTGTACACATGTGTATGTATGTGTGTTTGTATTTGTTTAGTTTGTATCTATGTGAGTGCATACGTGTCTATATGGTTTTGTATGTATAGGTGGGTAGGTGTATGCATGGGTATGTGTGTGTACATCTATTTGTGCATATGTGCATGTCTATATGTGTGTGTATGCATGTACACACATGTGTGGGTGTTTGCATGCATGTGTATTCAAGAGTGTGGGTGCATCTTGGAGTGTGTGTTATTTAGTGTGTATGTTTTTGCATGTGTGTATGCATGTGTTTATGGATGTGTGTATGGTGTTTGTGTGATTGTATGTGTGTACATGTGCATGCATCTACTTGTGTGCATGTTTTTATATGCAGGTACATGTGAGCACGTAAACATGTGTGTGTGCATGTGTTTATGTTTTTGTACTTGTGTATGTGTGAATGGGGGTGTGTATGTATACAGGTGTGCATGTCTAAATGTTCGTGTATGTGTGTGCATGTATGTGGGCCTATGTGCATGTGAGTGCATATGCATGTGTGCAAGTGTAGAATGTGTGTATTTGCACATGCACATGTGCTGGAATGTATGTTTGCATGTTTATGTGTGTGCATGTACATGATTGCATATGTGTGCGTGCATCCATGTGTATATGTGGATGTGAGCATGCATGTGTGTGTGTATGCGTGTGTGTTTGCATGTGTTGTTGTTGGGTGTGCATATGCTCTTGTTTGTGTGTGCATGCATTTATAAGTGTATGTGCATAGGTGTGTGTTGTGTGCCTTCGGGGATTCGTGTATGTGTGTGTGCATGTGTGCATGGGTATGTGCACATGTGTGTACATGTGAGTATGTGTGCTCTTGTGTATTTGTGTGCATGTGTGTGTGCATACGTGTGTGTGAATGTATGCATATATGTATCTATGTGTATGTGTGTCTGTGATTACATGTTTATGTGCGTGTGTGTGCAGGTTGTCCGAGTATGCTCACATAAGTGTGTGCATGTTTTTGCACACACACACATCTATGGGCATATTTGTACATGCATGCATCCAAGCATATGTTTGTGTGTGTGTGCACATGCATGTGTTTGTGTGTGTATATACATGTGTATGTGAACTTTTGCATCTTTGTGTGTTGTTAAGTGTGTCTATGTGTGTTTATGCATAATTTTTTGTGTTTATTTGTGTATGTATTCATGTTCACATATGCATGTGTGCATTTGTGTGTATGCCTATGCATATTTGTGAATGTGTACATTTGATTCTTTGTGTGCATGGTAATGCATCTATTTATGTATGTGCACATCTATGTGTACATGTGTGTTTGTATGTGTATGTGTGCATGTTTGATGAATTGTGTGTGTGTGTGCACTTGTATATGAGCCTATATATGTACATGTGTGTGTGTACCTTTATAAATGCACATGTTTGAATGCATGTGTGTGTTTGTGTGTATGTATCCACATTTCTCTATGCAAGCGTGTGTGTGAGTTTGTGTGCATACTTATGTGCATGCAAGCATTTATGCATGTGTGTGTATTGGCATGCATGTATACATGTCCATGTGTGTGTTTGTGCATATGTGTCTACATATAGGTGGTCCATGTGTGTGTGTCTATGGATTTGTGTGTTTGTGTTTGTGTGTATGTGCTTGTGCCTATTTGTGCATGTGTATGTATGCTCTCATGTGTGTGCATGTAAGAGTGTTGGAGTTTGTGTACTAGTATGCATGCGAGTGTGTTCGTGGTAGTGCATGTGGGTGCATGTATGAGTGCTTTGTATGTGTTTGTGTATAGGCATGCATTTGTGTGTGTATTTGTGTTGTATGTGCATGTGTCAACATGACTATTCATGTGTGAATGTGTGTATGAGAGCATCTTTGTATCTGCATGTGTGTGTGCATGCATGCGTGTGAGTATGTGTATGCATGTGAGTGTGTTTATGTGTCTATGTGTAGATGTTTATGTGTGTGTGCAAGCATGTTTATGTGTGCAACTTCAAGTGATGTGTGCGTATGTTTATGTGCTTGTGTGTGTACATTTTTTTGTGTGTGTGCAAGTTTGTGCTTGCATATTTATGAGTGTGTGCATTTACGTGTGTGTGTTTGTGCATAAATGCAAGTGTATGTGTACATGTTCAAGTGCATGTGAATGTGTGTGCGTGTGTAAGAGTAAGTGTGTGCATGTGTTTTTTATGTTCATATGTATATGTTTTTTTATGTTCATATGCATGTGTTTGTGTGTACTTATGTGTGGGTGTGTATGCATGCATTTGTGGGTATTTGTATGTGTGGATGCGTGTTGTTAGACGTGTCTTTGCATTCTTATGCATTCTTGTATGTGTGAGTAGGTGCATATGTGTGTGCATGTAATTGAGCATGAATGCATATGAGCATCTATGTGTGCATTGGTGCTTGTGCATGTGTGGGTGTGATTGTGTGTGTGTGTGTTAGTGTGTGTGTGTGTGTGCATGTGTGTGTTTGCATGTGTGTTGTACATGTATAGGTGTGTATGTATGTGTGTGTTGTGTATTCATGTGTGCATGCTAGTGTAGGCATGCATGTGTGTGTGGGTGTGTGTGACCTTGTGCATGCATGTGTGTGTGCTTGTGTGTATGTAAATATGTGCTTATATGTGTGCATGGTTGTGCTTACATCTGCAAGTTAGTTGTGTGCCTATGAAGGTGCATTTGTGTGCCTGTGTTTGTGTGTTCATGTTTGTGTGCTTATGTGCATGTTTGTAAGTGTGTGTGTGTGTGTGCCTGCATGTATGTGCATGTGAGTGTGTGTGCATGTATATGTGTTGCATATACATGTGAATGTTTTTGCATGCATCTACTTGTGCATCTATGCATGTGTGCATGTTATTGATTGTGTGTGTGGATATATGTGTGCGTGATCATGTGGGTGTGTGGGTATGGGTTTGTGTGCATACGTGTGCACGTTTATGTGTGTGTGGATGCTTGCATGTATGTCCATGTGTTTGTGTTTGTGTGCATTTACATATGTGCTGAGTGTGTGCATGTGTATGTGTGTGTTTGCGTGCATGTGATGTGTGCAAGTGAGCATGCATAAGCATGCGTGTGTGTGGTTTTGTGTTTGTGCATGTGCATGTGTGAACCCATACACATGTGTGTATGCATGTATGTGTTTGCATGTGTGCCTGTGTGCTGGTGTGTGTGAGTGTGCGTGTGTATGTTCTAGTGTGTGTGTGTGTGTGTGTGTAAATGTGTGTACATGATTGGGCATATATGTACTAGTTTGTATGTATAGCATGCAAATACATACATGTACCTATGTGTGTGTGTGTCTGCATTTATGTGCTTGAGTGTGTGGGTTTGTGTGTGGATGTGTATGTCTACATGTGTGCTCGTGTGTATGCACACACGTATGTGTATGCTCACACATGTGTGAATGTGTACAAATGTGTGTGTGTGTGCATGCGCATGTGCGTGTGTGTGTGTGTGAAAATATGTGTGCATATGTGTGTGCATGTATGTGTTTGCATGTGTTTGTGTATTTGTGCATGTGCTTATGCACATGCAGGTATGTGTAGACGTGTTTTTATCTTTGTAAGTGTCTATTTGTGCATGTGCATGTGTTTGTGCATGTGTGTGTTCTTGTGCATGTTTGTTTGTATGTCCATATAGGTGCACATGCATGTGTGCATGTGCATGTTTGTGTGTGTGCATATCCATACAAGTGTGTTTATGAATGTGTGTGCATGCACGTGTGTGTGCATGCATGCGTGTGTATGTCCAAGTCTATGTGTGTGAGTGTGTGTGCATGTCCACTGTGTTTGTGCATGTTCATATGTGTGCGTATTTATACAAGTGTTTGTGCACTTTTGCATGTTTCTATGTATGTGTTTGTGCAAGCACACATGAGTAATCTACATGGGTGTGTGCACTAGTGTGTACATTTGTATTTGTGCATACATGCATCTATTTATGTATGTTTGTATGCTTTATAGTTGTGTGTGTGTGTGCGCATGTATGTCTATGTGGCTGTGTGTCTATGTGCTTGTGTGTGTGCAGTTGTGTATATGAGCTTGCATGGACATGTGTGTGTGTGCATGTGTGTGTATTCTTGTGTGTGTGCACATGCATATGCATGTGTATGTACATGCTTTTGTACTTATGTTTGTGTGTATGCAAATGTGCATCTGTGTGTGCTTATGTATACGGTTCGCATGTGTGTGGATGCAAGTGTGTACATGTACATGTGTGTGTATTCATGTGTTTGTGTGCATGTGCATGTGTGTGCATGTATATGTGTGTGTACATGCATCTATGTGTGTGTGCATGTGTTTGTGCCTTTGTGTGCAAATGTTTGTTTGTGTATATGCATATTTCTATGTGTGCCTATCCATGCATGTGTGTGTTTTTGTTCGTTTATGTGTCTGCATGCACTTGTACATATGCTTCCATGTGTGCGTGTGTTTGTATCTGTTCATGTGCATGTGTGTGTGTGCTTGTGTGTATATGGGTGTGTGTGTTTCTACGTGTGCATGCGTGCATGCTTGAGCAAGGGTATGTGTGTGTTTGTCTTTTTGTGTGTAGATCCTTCATGTACATGTTATTTTGTGCATGCATGAGCATGTGTGTATACGTAAACATGTCTATGACTTTGGGCATGTGTGCATACATGTCTATGAACCTTTATATGTGCATGTACATGTGCGTGTGTGTGTCTATGCTTGTGTGTATATGGGTTTGTTTATTCACACATGTGTGTGTAGGTACATGTGTGTGTGTGTGTGCATGGGTATACGTGTGTGTGCATGTCATTGTAGGAAAGTTTGTGTATATGTGCGTATTTGCATGTGTGTCTGTGTGCATAGGTGTATGCATGTGTTCTTATGTGTGTGTGGGCACGTGTATGTGTGCATGCTATCCACAGATGAAGGCATGTGTGCTTGTGCATGTGTATGTGTCTATGCATGTGCATGTGTGTGCATGCAAAAGTACTATGTGTATGTTTGTGTGTGTGTCTATGTGTCTATGGGCGTGTGCATGTGTGTGTTTATGTGCATGCATGTGTGTGCATGCATGTAAGTGTGGTTGTAGGTGTGTGTGTGTGTGCATGCACATGCTTGTGTGCATGTCTATGCATGTTCATGTGTGTATGTGCACGTGTATATGCGAGTGTGTGTGTGCATGCATGTGTGTGTCTATGCGTATGTGTGGACATGTCTATGTGTGCCTTTACGTGTTTTTATTTTCATGTGAGCCTTTGTGTAGATGCATACACATTTATGTATGTGTGCATGGGTTTGTGTGCACATGCGAGGGTATGTGTGTGGGCTTGTGTGTTCTTGTGTGTGCTTGTGTGTATGTGTGTGTGTGTGTGTCCATGTGTATGTTTATGTTTATGCATGTGTATGTTATTGTGCATGAATGTGTATGCAAGCGTTTGTCTATAGGTGCATATTTACATGAGTGTATATAGGTATTTGCTAGTGTGTGTGTCTATGTGTGTGTGCACATGTGTGTGCTTGCATGGGTGTGTGTTCATATGTGTGTGTGCATGTGTGTGGGCTAAGGAAAGTACGTGTGTGTATTCATGCATCTCTGTGCGTTTGCATACCTATGTGCATATGTCTGTGCCTTTATGTGTGTGCATGTGTATGTGTTTCGATGTGTGTGTGTATGCTCACATGGATGTATATGTGCATGTGTTCACGTATTCGTTTGTGCACATGTCAATGCACATGTGTGTGTGTGTGTCCATGTGTGCATGGGTGCTTGTATATATATGTGAGTGTGTATGAGTGATTGTGTTTGTGTGCATTGCATATGTGTGTGTGTGTATGTGCATGCACACATATGTGAATATGTATGTGTATGTATGTGTGTGTTTGTCTATGCATGCATATGTGTGTTTTTGTGTATTTGTGGGTACATTCATGTCTATTTACACATGTGTTTAGTGTTTGTACATGCATATATACATGTGTATGTGTGTTTATGTGCATGTTTGTGTGTATGCATGTGTTTGGGTGTGTATGGGTATGTGTGTTTGTACATGTGTGTACAGGTGAATGTTTCCTTATGTGCAAATGCATGTATTTGTGGGTATGTGTGTGTGCATTCAGGTGCACATGTGTGATCATGTGTATGTGTCTGTGTGTATGTGCCTTTGCATGTGTGTGCATGTGTGTGTGCCTTCATCTGTGTGTGTATATGTATGTGTGTGTGTGAGTGAGTGCATGTGAGCATTTGTGTGTTTGCATCTTTATTTGAGTGTGTGTGCAAGTGTTATGTGTCTTTATGTTCATGCATATATGTGCATGCATATACATGTATGTATGTGTGTTTGTTCGTTTGTGTGTATGTGCATGCATTAGTGAGTGTGTGTATGCACAAATGTGGTTTGTCATGTGTGTGTATGTGCATTTGTGTATGCACATGCATGTGTGTGGTAGTGAGTGTTTGTTCCTGTGCATGCATGGGAGTATGTACAATTCTGTGTGCATGTGTATGCAAATGCGAGTGCATGTGTGTTCTTGTTTGTGTCCATGAGTGTTTATATGTGTGTGTACTTGTGTGTTTGCATGTGTATGCCTTTGGGCTTGTGACAATTCTTATATGTGTGTGTGCAAGCTTATGTATGTGCATGTGTATGCTTTGTGTGTGTGTATGCATTTGTGCATGTGTGTGATGTGTGTGTGCTTGTTCATATATGCATGTAGGTATGTTTGTGTTTATGTGCATCTTTGCAATTATGTGTTTGTATGTGTGTGGGGGGGTGTGTATGTGCATGCATGTGCATGTGTGCATGTGTGTGCATGCAAGTGTGTCTGTGTGTATGGGCATGTTTATGTATACATATGTGTTTGTGTTTGTTCATATCTATATGTCTATTTTTGTCTATGCATATGCATGTGTGTGTGAGTTTTTTAGTATGTGAGTGTTTATGTGTGTGCGTGTTAGTGTGTACAAGTGTACATATGTGTCAATGCATTTGTGGATGTCGACATCTGTTTGAGAGTGTGTATGCGTACATGTGTTTGCATGCATATACATGTTCATGTGTGTGCGTGGATGGACATGTGTGTGCATGTGTTGTTGTGTGTGTGCATCTACATATGTGAGTGTGTATGCATGCATTTGTACATGTGTATGTGCATGTGTGCATGTGTGTGTATTTATGTGTACATATGTGTGCATTTGCATGAGCTTACATGCATGTATGTGTGTGTATATGTGTACATGCATGTGTGTGCATGATCTTATGTCTGTGTGTGTTCATGCTTGTGTGTGTGTATACATGTGTTTTCATGGGGTGTATTTGTGTGTGCGTGAGTACATGCACATGTTTGTATGTGCATTTTTGTTTGTGTGTGCATATATGTGTTTACACATATGGTGCGAATGTGCATGCAAGTGATCATTTTTGTGTGTATATTTGTGTATTTTTGTGTGCATGTGAGTCTATGTGTTTGTATGTGCATGTGTGAGGGCCTGTGCTTGCATGGGTATGTGCATGTGTATGTGTGCAAGCTTATGTGTGTTAGTATGTATGTGTGCATGCTTGTGTATATGTGCGTGTTCCTATGTGTGTATGTATGTGCATGCTTGTGTGTGTGTCCATGTTCTTATATGTGTTTGTGTGTATCTAAGATGCTTGTGTGTGTATGTGCATGTGCTTGTATATATGTTCTTACATCCATGCATGTGTGTACATGTACATATGTGTGTATCAATATGCATTTCATGTGTATGTGAATGCATATATGCCTTTTAGTTTATGTATATGCACGTGCATGCATGCTTGGGTATGTGCATGTGTGTATGTGGGTGATGTGTTGGTATATGTGTGTGTGCATACATGTCTATGTGCATGCATGCACATGTATGTGTGTGTGAGTGTGTGTGTGTGTATGTATGGGTTTATGTGTGCTTGCGTGTGTACATGCGAGGGTACTTTTGTGTGTGTGCATGTGTATGTGTACACATGTACATGTGTGTATGTGGGCAGGTTGTGCACGTGTGAGTGTGTATGTGTGTGCATGTTACTTCCATGTGTGTGTGTGCATCTATTTTCATGCATGTGTGTTTGTGTGTGCAAGTGTGTGTGTGGGTGGGTGCATGCATGTGCGCTTATGTGTGTGCATTCATGTGCATGTGTGCATAAGTACATGGGTGTGTGTGGGCATGTTTGTTTGTATGAATGCTTGTGCATGTCTGTGTGATTGTGCTTCCGTATGTGTATGTGTGTGTGTTTATGTGAATGTGAGTGTATGTGTGTTGTGTGCTATTCGTGCATATGTGTAGGTCTATGGGTGTGGGTACGAGTGTTGCACAAAAACTAACACATGCACATGCACACACACATATGCACAAATGCACATGTAAGCATGCACACACACATAGAAACACACAAACATGCACACACTCAGATGCAAACACATATACACGTAGGCATTGAAACACACACATAGGGAGGGATACATATAGGTGCATGCCCTAGCCTAGAAACAAGAACACACACATGTGCACATAGACATGTGAACACACAAGCATCTAAGCACACACATGTGCACACACACACATGCACACACAAGTACACACATTAGCAAGCACCTAAACGCACACACACACACACATGCCAACACACATCTAGATGCATATGCACAATCACATATAAGCACATGCGCACATATACATAAAGACACACATGTGCTCATGTGGACATGCACGCACACCTACAAGCACTCATGCACACACGCATGCATACACATACATACAAATGCCCACACACATGCAAATGTAGGAACACACAAACACACATGTACGTACACCCATAACAATACACATGCATTCATAGATACACACCCACACATACCCTTAGACACACACACACAAGCATACACACATTCATGTACACATGCATGCATATGCACATACACAAATCTATGCACACAAATACAAATACACTTACACGCACACATACCCTCACATGCAAGCATGCACACATGCACAAACAAGCAAATACACACACATGTACACATGCACACATGCACACACATGCACATAGACATAAATATACATATGCACATGCATGTGCATCTGCACACACATGTGCCTACATGCACAAGCATGTATACACACACTCAAATGTTTGCATGCAAGCACACACACCTGCACACACGATCACAAACATGTAGGAACCTCCACACATCCATGTGCATGCATGCATCAGCACAAACACGTGCACAAACCCACACACGCATGCATGTGCACACATGTATGAACACATATAAACCTGCGTAAACACTCCCACACATAGACACATATACACACACATATGGTTGCACATGTGCAAACACATAAACCCACACATATGCAGAAACACAAACACATGTGTGCAGAGGCACACACCCACATAGGTACACACATGAAAATGTGCACTCACACAAACAGAAACACACACATAAGCAAACACACTCATTCTTGCACCCACAGACATGCACACACATGCACGCACAACACAAACAAATATGCTAGCAAATGCACATGCATGTACACATAGACACATGCATACACATATGTAAACACACGTGCACAGAAACATATACATGCATGCACATATACAAACACACATACAAATACACATGCATGCATACACACACACACATACAAACACACAGATGCATGCATAGGCACATGCATATGAATGAAATTGTACAAGCACAAACACACATGCCCATGCCCATGTAAGCATGTTATGTGTATGGACACAAATAAGTGTATACACACCCACTCACACACCACCACACATTTGCACACTTACACACAAGAACACAAGCATACATACAAAAGCATATGCACACACATACATGCATAAAAACAAGCATACATACACATAAACATACATGCACACATGCACATGCACACTCACATACACTTACACATACACACATATATATAAACAAACAAGAACACATACACATGCATAATGGACATATGTAAGAACAAACGAACGCACAAGAACACTCACAAAATCATGCATAAGCACACTCAATGTCACATGAACACGTGCACATGCACAAACATGAGTGTAAGCACACATTAACACTTATGTACACACATGCATTCACACACACACACCCACATGCACATGCATACACCAACACACATGCATGTGCACATGCATGCACACATGCACTAGCATACCCAATCCTACACACATTCATACATGCATGCATGCACAAAAGAATGCACACACAAACTCTCAAACATCGATGCACAAACAAGCACAAGCACACTCAAATATGTCACACATGCACACAAACATACACATATGTCACACATGCACACAAACATACACACATGTACACACATACACACATAAACATGCATTCATGCTCACACACACCCACATACCTACACATAAACAACACTATAGGCACACAACTCAACACATAAACGGTCATATGCCCATAGAAACCCATTGATAGGCACCCACAAAAACAAAAACATGCACCCACAAATGTAGACACACACACATTCATACATGTATGCACACATAAAATATCCACGTGTCCATGCACACAGACCAAAAAAAACATGCACAAATAATGACACACTAATACACACATAAACATGCATGCACTTACACACACTCACACATATGTGTACATGCAAACACACATGCACACATGTAGACACATATAGACACAAATACATACACACTAAAACACCTGTACTTTCACATGCATAAGCACACACATGAACACACACGACTAAGATGATACATATAGATACACATATGCACACACACACACATGTGCATATAGATATGCACATGCATACACACACACATACACATAAACATGCACACACATGCACCTAAACATGTGTACATGCATACACACACACACATAAACACACATACATGCTTGCACATAGACATGCACTTACACACATGTACACACACACACCAATGGATGCACACACAATCACAAACATATGGACATGCATGCACACACACACAAACATACTCACACACATCCACACACGCGCGCATGCTCGTACACATGCACACACACACATGTGCACACATATATGCACACACACAAAAATTTACTCAAACATGCACACATGCCAAGACATAAAAATATACATAAACGTGCACACTCACCTACACACAAACAAACACACACATGCTTACACACTCACATGCACAAACATGCATGTGTGTGCATTTGTTTGAATTTGTGTTTGTGCAAGTGTGCTCACTTATATGGTTGAGTGTGTGCATGTTGATGTGTGTAGGCCTTTGTAAGTGTGCCAATCTGTGCTTGTGTAGGTGCATGTTAGAATGTGTATGTGGACATGTATAGTGGTGTATGTGCATGGGTGTATGCATGTGTGCATTTTTGTGCATGCATGTGTGTATGTGTATGTGTGTGTGCACGTGTGTATGCATGTATGTGTAAGAATTAGTGGGCATGTGTGTGTGTGCATGCATGTGTGTGTGTAAATGTATGTTCATGTTTATGTGTTTGTTTACCTTTGTGGGTGAATGTGCATGCATATTTGTATGTACATGTGTGTATTTGTGTGAATGCTAGTGCGAGTGTATTTTCATGCGTGCATGGGTACGTGCATGTGTGCGTGTGTGCATTTGCCTATGCATGCATAGAAGCACACAAGTGTGTACATGTGTGTGTGTGTGTGCATGTTTGCGTGTGCTCCTTTTGGCAAGCATGTTGCTTGAGTGTGGGTGTGACTTTGTGCATGTATGTGTTTGTGTATGTGCATTTGTGTGTGTGCAATCATACATGTGTGTGTCTGTATGAGTACATGTGTCTTAATGTACACATGCATATGCTTGTACATGTGCATGTGCATGTGTGTGCATTCGAGTGTGTGCATGTTCATGTGCATTTGTGTGCGTATTCATGCATATGTACATGTTTGTGTCTATGTGCCTACATGCTTATGTATGCATTGTGCATATATGCATCTATATGTGTGTATTTGTGTATGAATGCATGCTAGTTTTTATGCAAGTGTGGTTGCGTTTGTATGCCTACGTGTGTGCATGACTACATGTGTGTCTGTGCACATGGGTGTGATTGTTTATGGGTGTGGGTGTGTGTGGGTACATATGTATGTGCACGTGTGTTCACATATGAGTGTTTGTGTGTGTGTGTACATGTGTATGTATGCGTGTGTACAAGTGCATGTGAATGTTGTGTATGTACATGTGCATGTATACACGAGTGTGTGTCTATTTATCACTATGTGAGTGTGCATTTGTATGTATGTTTGTGATCATATTTGTGTGTGTGCATGTGTGTGTATGCATGCTTGCTTGCATCTCCATCTATTTGCATGTCTATGTGTGATTGTGTTAGCTTGAGCTTGTATACATGTATGTGTATGTATTGTTAGTGCATATTTGTGCATGTTGTGTGCATGCATGCATGTGTGTGTGTGTGTGTGTGTATGTGCTTATGGAGGTGTGCATGATTATCTGACTTTGTGTGAATGTGCATGCATGCTTGTGTGTGAGTTTTATGCATGTGCATTTGCAAACTTATTCATGTGTGTGTGTGTGAGTGTTTGTAGGTGCATGCCTGTTATTACATGTGTTTATGGGTGTTTGGGTCACAATTCCCATGCATGTGTATATGTGTGTGTCTGCTTTTGTGTGCATGTGTTCATGCATGTGTGTGTGCGTATCTACTTGTGTGTGTATACGTGCATACATGTGTCTGTATGTGTGTGTTTGTGTGTGTTTTTGTATGTGTGCAAGTGCATGCATATGTTTATGCGTGTGTGTGTGAGTGTGCATGTGTGGAGAGTGAGGTCTTACTATAGGTGTTTGTGTGTGTACAGATGCATGTGCTTGTGTGGGCATGCATGTGTATGTGCACGCATGGAGTCTGCACAAGCACACACGTGTTTGTGTGTGTTGGTGTGTGTGCTTGTGTGTGCATGCATACATTTGTGTGTGTGTCTTCACTTGCATGTGTGTGTGAACATACACGCATGTGTGTTTTTATGGGTGCTTGTGTGTATGCATGTCATTGTATGTGTGTGTGCCTATGTATGTATATGTGTGTTCATACATTTATGTATGTGAATGTATGTATGTGTGTGTGCTTGTGTGTGCCTATGTGTGTGTTCATGTTTCGTGTGTTTATGCATGTGCGTGTGTGCTTGTTTGTGTGTGTGCACGTGCATGCATGTGTGTATGTGTGTGTATGAGTGTATTGTGCATGCTTGTGTGATCGTGTGCATGTGTGTTCTTGTGTGCACATGAATGTGTTTATGGTCATGTCTTTGTGCATGTGTGTGTGTGTTGTGCATGTGTGTGTATGCATGTGAGTGTGCCTACATATGTTTATGCAATAGTGTACATGAGTGCATGCATCTATTATGTGTGCTTATGCATGTGCCTTTATGTTCATTTGTGTGTGTGTGTGCATAGATGCATTCGTGCATGTGTATCTTGGTGGTTATGTGTGCAGGAAGGGTAGAAGGGGTTCTGCAGTAGTGCATGCATGTGTGTTTCTACTTGGGTGTGCTTGTGTTTGTGCATGCATGTGTGCTGGTGTGTATGTTTGTGTGTATGAGGGCATGCATCTGTTTGTGTATGTGTATGTGTCTGTGTCTATGTTGTGCGCATGTCATGTGTGTATGCATTTTTGTGTGTGTATGTGTGGGTGTATGCACATGCACATGTGTTTATGATTTGTTTTTGTATGCATGTGTGCATAGGTACACATGTGCATGCGCATGTTGGTGCATGCATCCATGTGTTTTAATATGTGATTTTGCATCTGTGTTCTTGTCTATGTGCATGTGTGCATTTGTATGTTTTTGCATGTGTGTGCAGGTGGTCTACATGTACTTTTATACACGTGTGCATGTGATTATGAATGCACTACCAAGTGTGTGTTCATTCGTGTGTGAATGTGTGTGTGTGCATATGTGTCTCCATTCATGTGTGATTTAATGTGTGTGCATGTGTTTTTGCATGTGTATACATGTGTGTGTGTGCATTTGTGTGTATGCTCGTGTACATGTGGATGTGTGTGCATTTGTGTGTATGCATGTGCGTATGTGTGCATGTGTGTGTGAGAGTGTGTGAATTTGCAAGTGCATGTGCACATACTTATTTGTGTGTGTTAATGTGCACATGTGGGTTCATGAGTGTGCATGTGTCAGTGTGTGCTTGTGCATGTGTGTGCATGCATGATTGTGTGTGTGTGCTTGTGTTTTTCTATTTGTGTGAGCTTGTTGTGTGCATGTGTGTGTACTTATTGATATAATCTTTGTAAAGCTAATGCATAAGAGGGATGTGAGTGTTACTTTTAAACTATTGATATTTTTAAAATATTTTCTTAAATTTAAATTTAGCAATAATAAAACTATTGATTTAATAATTTTACTAAATTAAAATATTAAAAGAAAAAAAGGAAATTTTACAATTTTAAAAACATTTTAAATAAAATATTTATTACCTAATAAAAATAATTTTCGTAAATTTCTTTCATATATATTTTTAATTAAATATTATTAAAAAAGAGAAATGTCGTAAATTACGTATTAACAAAAAATTATAAGTGATGAGATGTTTAAGTGGTTTGACTTAACTTGTGCCTACATCCACCCCCAATCAATTAAACTAGGATTCTACTAGCAAAGTTACTCTCTTTGCCATAATATGTAGAGATAATCTTTACAAACCATACTATATTTTGGTAGCAAGTAGCATTCATTATCTCAATCTCAAAGTTACTCTCTTTGCCATAATAATGTTACAAAGATGAAATACATTGTTCACAAAGAAGATGATGATCTCAATAGTTTGATTGAGCTTTATGGAGGGATGGCTAGATGAAATACATTGTTCACCTATACAAAGAAAATGTTAGCTATTTGATTAGGTTTTATATATAAGGGGTAGATGAAAATTACTATTCAAAATGGTGGATCTAATCTTATTAGTTTGATAAAGCATGTCAGATGAATGGTTAGATGGAATCAATAGTTCATAAAAATGGATGCAATCTTAATCATTCAATCATAAAAATGCACGATCGGACGACATTTGTTCACTCTATTTTAGAAGCAAATAGAGTCGCTTTTTAGTCTCACGTCACAAGCTTTTATATGATGTTTAGCATTTATAATACTTCCTCTATGAATAAAGGTTAGCCTAATGGGATTGGCTACTCTCGGTGCTCTTCGTCGTTACACCTTAGCCTATTCGAGAGTTATTTCTTGACCTAATTTAATCCAAGTTGCGTAAAGAATTGTGACATGATGGAGACTCAGGCTTGACCCAATTTGATTCACCATGTCTCTTGACTTGTGGCTCCCCTAAGGCTTATAGCCCACCAATAGATTGGGCCACTTGGCCTGAGCCTTAAGGTTTGGCCTATGTAGGTGGTTAAGATAAATATTAAAAAGCCACCTTTTAAAAACTAATTTTTTTACTTTTAAAGAATTTTTTAGCAACTAAAATAAACAAAATATTTTTATAAGTACTAAAATAATAATGTATAAGAAATTAATGATCACACAAGTGAATGAATGATGCTATACAACTTAATTATGTCAGATGTAAACAAGTGTTAAGATAAAAAAATCAAACCAGTAGATGTTTTAGAGATTGACTCTTAATGGTGAGCTACTCTACCAAAGAATTTTTATTTCATTACCATAAATCTCTTTCATAACATAACAATAACATTCTAGTATTTATCCAAGAAATTATTTCTTTAATCTTAGTTATTGAATGTTTTAATAAATAATGCTACACTTAATAAATAAATAAATTAACTCCCCTTAAGTTTTAGCACTAGACTCTCTTCTTTTCAAAATCACTCAAATGGGTTAATCCTACTTAAGAACAATGTAAGCTTGTGAAATGTTTCAACAGATAATGATTTTGTAAATGGAATCTTTTATTATTACAAGCAATACTACATTTTAAAATTCATCAACAACAAGATGAAATAATAGAATATTAATTTCTCAAAATTCTTCTAAGTTTTTTAGCAAATCTTTGGGTTTTACGTGTTATTATGTGTTTCATTAATTTCTAATAAATCCTGTCAGACCTTAACATATATAAACACTATCTATCACATTAAGCTCCAAGTTGAATTAATATAAATTATATCTTTGGAATTCATAACTTACATTCATCAAAAAGCAATTTCACTTACCTCACTTTTAATCATTAAATCAATAAAATGTGCATAACTTTAATGACACACTAAATAGATTCATATTACATATATTAACAACTTAATAATCCAACTTGAAAACCATGTTAATCTAGTTTTTCATGATAACAAATCCAAAAATATAATAAATCTTGATACTCTCATCTTTTTAAAACTCTTCTAGATAAACTAGCATTTGACATTCAAGCTTTATATAAAAACATGAACTATTAAATTGCCTTAAAGAGATATTAAATAATTCTTACAAAGATGCTAAGAAGATTAAACAATTTATCTTAAAAATAAGGACCACACACTTTTTTCAATTGAGTCACATTCAAACTCATAAGACAAGTTTTGTCTCCATAGGTCCTAATTACAGAGATAAACAAATACAACTATTTAAGCTTTAAATTTAGGAACCCAAAACATCTTGAGTTCAATTGTGATAATGTGTGATTGAGGTGCTTTTGTAAAAATATTTCTCAAATATGCTCCTATAGAAATCAATGCATATTTATCCTTATTTAAATAGATGGATTTTCTAACTCGACAATTGTAAGAAATATGTCTATGCTTATCACAATAATTGCATACAACTTCAGATTTATCATGAAAATAAAAAGTATGTAAACTAGTACTAGCTCTATCATATAGTTATATGATGAAAAATGTTTATGCATATATGAAATAAATAACTTCTATTATCATTCACATATAAATGTGAACATTTCAATCTATATTTTTGAGTCAAATAAAATGTAACATTAGAATTTGTATTCATAATACTATTATTTCTATTCATATGAGTTAAAGGTGGAGCATGCATAGGCACATATGACTGAGGATAAGAAGTAGAAGAACTTGAAGGTACACTAATAAACATTTATTTTAAATCATTTAACTTTTTTCTACTTAACGAATATTTGTTATGTTTTCTTTTAAAATAAAATTTTCTTTTCGGAATCAATACATGAATTGTCTAAACCTAAATATGTCTCACATTTATCAAATTTACTTTGCAAAATACTTAAATTAGTAGCATGTAAAAGTAAATCACTTTAAAGTTGTTCCTTTCTAATTTTAAACTCATTGTATAGTCTTTCTAATAAATAAACATGATGTTTTTTGTCATATTTTACTTTAAGTCTAGCATACATCCCAATCAATTTCTTATGCACAACTATAAGTTCATTAAATGAAATAATCAATTCATCATCACTAACAATATGATTATCACTATTAAAATACAAATATTAATTCTGATTTATTGAGGCAAAGCAAAATAATGATAATACATTCCTTTAGCATTTTTTTGCCTTAAACTTCTATATTATCAATCAAAATCATTTGAAACAATAAATAAATTTTTAAATGAAAA
Source organism: Vanilla planifolia (assembly GCA_023846275.1). Classification (NCBI taxonomy): domain Eukaryota; kingdom Viridiplantae; phylum Streptophyta; class Magnoliopsida; order Asparagales; family Orchidaceae; genus Vanilla; species Vanilla planifolia. The sequence continues at coordinate 142,539 of JAIUJO010000460.1, read as the reverse complement.
TTATAAATCAAAATTAATATTTAAAATAGGAGTTTTAAAAATCAATTTTCTATGAAGAAAAATTTTGATCTTCAAACATAAGTGGATCCATGTAGTTAGCAATATAAGTAAAAACTCACCACACAATAAGAAATGAAAAAGATGAGATCTTGTCTTAGGAATTTCATCCCTCGATATAACCTACATTGACACCACTTGGTTTAATCTATGTCGAGGTAATGCATAAGAAGGGAGGAGAATTATACTTTTAAACTTTTTGTTATTTTCAAAATCTTTTCTTAAATAAAAATTTGTAAATCATAAAATCATATTTATTTAATAATTTTGTAAATAAAAATGTAAAAATAAAATAAAATTTTTAAAGTTCTTAAATAGTTTTTTAAAAAAATATTTCATGCTTAATAAAAATAATTTTAATAAATTTCTTTTATATGTGTTTTTAATTAAATATTATTAAATAGAGAAATATCATAAATTGTATAATAATAAAGAAAATAAAAGTGACAACAGATTTTTAGGTGGTTCGATCTAACCTGTGCCTATATCTACCCCCAGTAAACATGATTAGGAATCCACTACCAAAGCCACTCTCTTTCATCGTAGTAGATAGTGGTAACATTTATAAAGTAAAGTGCACCTATTTATCATAGTTGCTAGAGGTTTAGTATCATAATCTCAATTATAAAATCTTAAAATATTAAAGTAAAATGAAAAATAACAATTAGCCATAATGTTTCATTATTACTTATAATAGCATATATAGCATAAGTCTATGAATTAAGATGTCAAAATATGAATACATAAGTGAAAAAGGTTGAAACAATCTAAATGACTTAGTTTTGAAGTATTAAAGCCAAACAATTCATCTAAATGCATTAACATTATTAAAAAAAATAAAATTGATAAAGAACATGCTTTAATATGAACTTTTATAGAAAATAAAAAAAGAATAAGAAAATAAATGATCAATTTTAGAGAACTCTCTAGTGAATGTGCAATCGAAGAAAATGATGACATAAGAAAGAAGAAAAATGAGTTACAAACATGACTCAAATGTTAAACTCAGATTATAATTTTTAGTTTTACACTTTCTCTTCCAAAAAATATTGATGTAAAAAGTTTAAGTCATTAATCCTCTATCTTTTAAAACACCTCTATTTATTATATTATAATATTTTAAATAAAAAAATGACTTTTTAATGAATATAAAAGGTCACCTAAACAGTCATTATAATTAGATGTTCAAGACAAACATAAACATCATTTTGAAAAACTTATTTTGAGTAGAAATAGTGATTGCCACTTGATATAGGAGACCAAAATAGAAGCCACTCAATTATAATATTGAATAAAAGGTCCATATCTAATTCAAGTGAGATTAGATCTCCATCGTTAAATCTCACATATTGTATGGATGGTGTTCATGGGCAAGAGCACTATTCATAAAGGTAGTAATAATCTCATTCATTCAATCAAGCTTTATGGATGGATGACTAGATGAAATGTACTATTAATAAATATAGAGAAGCTCATAGTCATTTGATTAGGATTTACATATGGGTAGTAAGATGAAAATTACTATTCAAAATGGAAAAATATCTCATTCATTTGATCTAGCTTGTTAGACTAACGGTTTGATGGAATTCACCGTTCATAAAGGTCAATGTGATCCTTATTGTTTGATCATGAAAATGTGTAATTAGATGGCACTAATTTGTAGTTCAGAAGTAAATAGATCATCTTTTTAGTCTTATATTATAAGTTTATATATGATGTTTAACATTTATAATGCTTATTTCACACATAAAGGCTAGCTCAATGGATTTGGCTTTCTTTGGTGCTCTTAAAAAGTAATGACCCAAGTCAATCGCGCACATATTTATAGATCTGACCTGACCTAATCCTATTATTTAATGGTTCATGAGTCTTTTTAACTAGTTGTGCCTAAGCTAGTTCAAGAGTTATTTCTAAACCTCATTTAATCCACTTAGACTTAGGCTTGACAAGATTTGGTTTATTTGATCTCCTAACCTAAAGCTTCCCAAGGACTATTACCAAGAAGCAATTTGGGCTAGTTGGCCCCTATCCTTTGGGCTTAGTCATGTGTGGGTTGTTATGTCAAATTTCTCTTTTTTAAGTCATCTTTTAAATATTAATTATTTTTTTAATTTTAAAATATTTTTTTAGCTATTAAAGTAAATAAAATATTTTTTTAAGTACTAAAATAGAAGTGTAGTGCAAAATAATGATCATGTAAGAGAATGAATGGTGTTATGTAACCTAATTATAACATATACAAACACGTAATAGGATAAACAATCAAACCAATAGATGTTTTAGAAATAAACTCCTAATGGTTAACTACCTTACTAATAATATGATCAATAAATCTTGATAAGCCATTTTAGCTACAATTATTGCAAGGACACCATCACAACTTTACATTACTTCACTTATGAATTTCTCCATGAGACATTATATTAAAACTCTCTAATTAATCAAAGCTATAAGATCTTAAGACAATGATATGAAAGACACTTGAGAATAGCAATAGAGAAATAGACACAATTATTTTGTTCTCGTAAAAGAGGTGGTGTCGTAACCAACAGCAAACACTAATGTGAGTGCATGTGCATTTTGTGTTTGGGCATTTATACACATTTGTACATCATTTTGTGTGTGTGTGTGTGCACGTGTATTTATGTGTGTGTATATATATTTTGTGTGTACTTATATGTGTGTGTGAGATTGTATATGTGTTTGTGTGACCTTATGTAGATGTGTTTGTGCATGTGTTTGAGTGTGTGTGAGTGTGGGGGGAGGGGGGTATGTGAGCGTGTAAATGTGCATGACTATACATATGTATGTATTTATGTGTGCACGTGGGCATGCGCATATGTGTGTATGCATATTTATGTGTGTGTGTGTGTGTGCATTCATGAGTATTTATGAGTCATTGTGTGTGAGGGTATATATGTATGTTTGAGCATGCATGTGTGTATACATGTATGCATATGTGTGTGCATATAAGTTTGTGTGTTTGTTGCATGCATATGCATGTGTGTGCATGTATATTTGTGTACATGTGTTGATGTCGGTGTGTGTGTGTTTTTGTGTGTGCACACACTATGTTTGTGCATGCATATAAATGTCTACATGCTTTTGCATGTGTATGTCTGTGTTTGTACGTGTGTGTGTGTGTGCATGTGATTGTGATGGGCACATATGTGTGTGTGCATGTGCATCTATGTGTGCATATGAGTGTGTGATCTTGTGTGCATCCATGTGCTAGTGTGCATTCCAATGCATGTACGTGTGTGCCGTATTTGGGCATGTGCGTGCCTATATTTTTTCTTGCATGTGTTCCTATTCATGTGCATATGTGTGTTTGTACATGTGTGCATGTATGTGCATGTAGGTGCTTGTGTATGTGTACCTATGCATGTGAGTGTATGTGTGTATATTTGAGCTAGTGTTTGTGCTTGTATGCATGTGAATGCATGCAAGTGTTTTCGTGCATTTTGGTGTGCATGCACATGCAAGAATTCAAGTGTGCTCATGTATTTATGCATGTGTGTGAGTGCACTAGCATCTACGTGTGAGTGTATGTGTGTTTCTTTGAATGTGCAAATGTATGAGTGTATGTCTTTGTGTGCATGCATGTGTTTGTATGTATTTACATATGTGTATATTTGTGTATACATGTGTGTATGCTTGTGTGCATGTTTATGTGGGCATTTGTGTATGTGTGTGTGCATTTATGTTTGTGAGCATGTGCATATGTATGCATGTGTTTGTGTATGTGTGTGTGCATGCATGTGTACAGGTGTGTGTTTGTTCATGTGTGTCGACCTACAGGTGTGTGTTATTGTACATGTATGTCTACTTGTGTGTTCATGTGTTTTTGTACATGTGTGAATATGGGTCTATACATATATGGATACATTTATGCCTTTGTCCAAATGTGTGTGCATGTCTATATGCCTACTTGTGCATGAGTGTGCGAGCACATGTGTGTAGATGGATGTGTGTGTGTGTGCTTGTATGTGTGCAAGTTTATGTGTATGTACATATATATGTGTGTATCTATGTGTCTGTGCTCATAATTGTCTGTGTGTGTGTACTTGTGTGTGTTTGTGCATATGCATGTTTTTGTGTATGAGCAAACATGTGAGTATATGTTTATGTGTATATATTTGTGTATGCACATGTGCATGTTTGTGCATGCATGTACTCGTGTGTTTTTGTGTGCATGTTTTTTATTGTGTTTGTGCTAGTTTACATGTGTGCATATGTGTGTGTGTGTGCATTTGTGTGTGTTGGTTAATGTACACGTGCATATGTTTGTGCACGTGTGTGTGTGTGTGTGTGTTTGCATGTGCGTGTGAGTTTTCTTGTGTGTGTGGGTTCATGCAAGTGTGCTTGTGTGTGTGCATCCATGTACATGTGCTTATGTGTGTGTGCAGGTATGCGTGGGTGTGTGTGTGTGTTTACATTTGTGCACATGTGAGTTTTTGTGTGTGCATATTTATGTGTTATACTTGTAGGTGTGCATGTGTGTAGATGTAGGTGTGTGTGTGTGTGTGAGAGAGAGTTCATGTGCCTATGTTTGTGTGCATCTAGAGGTATGTGTATTATTTTGTGTGTTTGTATGTGTTGATATATGCTTTTTTTTGTGTGTGAGGGAGAGAGCACGTGCATGCATGTTCTTGTGTGATTGTGCGTGCATGTGTGTATACTAGTATGTGTGGGAGTATGTGTGTGCATGTGGACATGTGTGTGCACGTGGGTATCTATAGCTACGTGCATGCAAGTGTGTAGGGGTGTGTGTGTGCCTATGTGCTTATCATGCATACTCACATATGTATTTTTGTGTATGTGTGCATGTGTGTGTATTTTTTTGTGTGTGCATATTCAAATGTGCATGTGCATGCATGTGTGTATATATTCATGTGTGTATGTATGCATCTATGTGAGCATTTGTGTGCACGTGTACACACTTGTGTGTGGATGAGTACATGAGTGCAAGTGTGTGTGGGTGTTTGTGTCTTGCATGTATGTGCATGAATATTTTTGTGTGCATGTACATCTTTATGTACACCACACATGTGTCTATATGGGTGTGTATGTACTTGTGTTTGTATACCTGTGTATTTTTATGTGCATGCATACCTTTATATGTTTGTGTGTATGTGTGTGCATATGCATCTTTTTCCAATGTGTGCACAAATACATGTGTGTGAGTTCGTGTGTGTGTATGTGTTTATATTTGTGTGCATGTGTGTGCATATGTGTGCATGTATATGTGCATGCTAGTGTGTGTTTATGTGAGCACATGTGCACATGTGTATGTGCTTGTGCACAATTGCATGTGTGTGTGCATATGTGTATATGCATGTGTGTTTGTGTGCATCTACATATGTGTGTGCATGTTTATGGGTGTGAGCTTGTATTGTGTGTGTTCATGTGCATTTGTAGATGAATACATGTCAATCTATGTGTTATAGGTGTTTGTGTGTGTGTATATGTGTGTAAGTATGTGTGTGAGTATATATGCATATGTGTACACATGTCTGTATGCATGTGTGTTTCATTATTTGTGTGTGTGTTGGTGCTATGTGAGTGTGTTTGTGCATATGTGTGTGTTTGTGCTTATTTGTGTGCATAGGTTCATACGTGTGTGGATGTGTTTGTGCAATCATGTGCACCTGTGCATGCATGCATGTCATCTAATGTAGGTGTGTGCGTGTGTGCTTCTGTATGCAAGTATGTGTGTGTGTGTGCAAGTGTGTTTTGTGTATGTACATTCATTTTTTAGTGTGTGTGTGCATCTGTGCATCAATGTCTATGCGTGTGTGATTATCAATGCACATGTGTGTGCATTCTTTTTGTGTTCTATGCAAGCATGAGTGTGTGCTTGCAACTACATGTGTCTCTATGTGCATACTTCTTTGTGTTTGTATGCATGTTTGTGTGTTATGTGCATGTGTGTGTATTTATCTGATTATGTTTTTTTGTGTGCAAATGCATGCATGTGCATATGCATGCATGTATGTATGAGTGCATGTGTGTATACTTGTGTATGTATTAGTGTGTGTGTGTATGTGCATGTGTGCATGTGTGCTTGCTTGTATGTACATGTGTGTGAGTGTGTATCTACATGCTTAGTTATGTCTAACTGTGTGTGTATGTGTGTGTGTGTGTGTATGTTTGGGTTTGTGTATGTGCATGTGCATGTGCATGTGTATTGTGTAAGTTTGCAGGCATGTGTATGTGTGTGTGTGTGTATGTGCACATGCATGCATGTTTGTGCGTGTGTTTGCACATTCATTCTTGCAAGCATGCAAGTGCGACTCTATGTTTGTGTGTGGTTAGGTGTGTGTGTGTGTGCGTGTGTGCAAGCATGCATTAGCATGAGTGTGTGTGTGGGTGTGAGTGTGTTTGTGTTTATGTGAGTGTATGTGTGCATGTCCATGTGTGTCTGAATGTTTGTGTGCATGATCTTTTGTTTTGTGCATGTGCGCAATCACATGTGTTTATGTATTTGTGCACATGTGGGTGTGTGCATGTGTGTTTATACTAAATGTGATACTTCATGCATGCATGTGTGTGTTTGTTTACACAAGTGTGCTTGTGCATATTCATGGATGTGTATGAGTGTATGCTTGCATTTGCTTGTTTGTGTGTGTGTTTCTTTGCATATGTGTGTTTGTGTGCATGTGTGTACATGTGTGTGCATGTGCATGTTAGTGCATTTGTGCATGTGTGCACTTGTGCATTTGTTAGTGTGTGTATGTGAATCCATATGTATGCGTGTGTGTGTGTGTGTGCCTGTTCATTTGTTTGAATGTTTGTATGCATGTGTGTGCATGTGTGCTTGTGTGTCAATGTGTTTTAACATGCATGTGTGTGCTTGTGGGTGTATGTGAGTATATGTGCATATGATTATGTTTGCATTTGCGTGCACGTATATGTGAGAGTTTGTACTTGGGAGTGTGTGTCCATGTGTTTTATGTATGTCTGCGTTGGTGTGTATGCATGTGTGTGTGTGTGTATATGTGTGTATCCGTGTGTACATGAGTGTGTGGTTGTGTGTGTAGGCACTTGAGCGTATGTGTATTGGTGAATGTTTGTCTGTGTGCTTCTCTGTTTGTGTACATTGTGTATGTGTTCATGTGTGTGCATCATGTGCTCATGCGTGAGTGTGAATGCATGTTTGGGTGTTGGTATTCTTGTGAGTTTGTATGTGCATGTGTGTGTCTTTGAGTGTGTGTGTGTGTGTATGTGCATGTTTTTATGTCCATGTGTCTGTGTGTGCATGCGTGCATTTGTTTGTATGCATGTGTGCTTTGTTTGTGTATATGTCTGTGTGTGCGTGTGTTTTTATCTTCTATGCTTCTGTGTGCATGCCAATGTGTGTGTGTGTGTGCATGTGTGTCTATGTGTGTGTGTGCAAGTGCATGGGTGCATTCATTTTTGTGTGTTGTATACACATGTAGGTGCATGTAAGTGTTGTTGTTGTGTGCGTGTGTGTGTGTGGGTGTGTACGAGTGTTGCTACGTGGCTGCATGCACATGTGTGTATGCATGTGCATGTGTGTGTGAGCTTGTGCACATGTGTTAGCATATGTGTCCATGTGCATGTGCATGTGCATGTGTGTTCCTCCATGTGTGTGTGTGTATGTGTTGGTGTATGTGATGTGTGGGCATTTGTTCATGTGGCTGTGCAATTGCATGTCTGTTTGGGTATGTGTCTGCATGCTTGTGTATGTGTGCATACATGTGTATGTTTGCATGTCCTCACACAAGCAAGCATGCACATACTCACACAAATATGCACACACATATAGGCATGCGCTCATGTATGAACACACACATGTGCACGTGCTTTTACACATGCACAAAAAAATACACAACACAAATAAATACATGTGCATATGTACATACACAAGCACAAACACAAAGATACATGTACTCACACACATACACACACATGCATGAATGCACAGATGCAGATGTCCACACACAAACACACACACAAACACACACACACACATACACACGCATATTCACAAGCATGTATGCACACACACATTTAGAGATATATGCACCCACACACCCACTTGCACATTCATACAAACACATGCACATAACCCCACATGAAAGCACAAAGCAAACACACATGCACATATGTATTAACACACACACATGCATGCACACACAAACACATGGACACACATGCATACACAAGCACACAAACACCAAAACATACAAGCACACATGAACACTTATGCACACAAGCACACATGTAGACACACTCACATGCACACACAGACAAACACATAAACACACTTGCACATACACATAAGTTGGCACAAAATAAAGCACACACATATGCGCACACACACACATGCATACACTTATGCACACATGCACATATGCACAAACACATTAGCCAGCACTAGCACAAATAGGAACACGCACATGCACAAAAACATACAGACACACACACACACACACACGGAAGCACACACAAATGCACAAAATCACACATGCACACATGCACATCCACATATACATAAACATAAATACACACACATATACACCTCATGTGCCCACATACACATGTATGCACACACATGCTCATGAACTCTTCCATGCACATACACACACAAAAACACACATGTATGCACCCCACACACACATGTGCCCACATGCATCCACACAAACATGCATACACCCACACAAGCATCCACTTGCACACATGCATGAACACATTCACACTCCATACATACTCTCATACACAAACACATCCACACACATGCACATGCACATGCATAAACAAATAAACCCACACACATGAATACACATATGCACATGAACACGAACATGCACACACATGTAAACACATGCATGCAGATATCAACACCCACACATGCCCACACACACATAAACATACATATGCACACAAACACAAGACACATAAGCAAATACTCATATGCACACACACGCTCATTTGCACAGCCACACACATGCATGCATAGCTTATGCAAACATGGTGCAAACATGTAAACACATATGCACAAACACATAAATATACACACAAACACATATACACATATACAAGAAAGCATGCATGCATACACATGAACCCACAAACAAACACACACATACATGCACATGCATAGGCACATGCATACAAATGCATGTATACATACACAAGCACAAACACCCATGAGCACGCATGCACATAGAGACATGTGTGCACACACACTCACACATAATCACCCACACATTGTTGCACATTTGTACACATGCATACACACACAGGAATACAAGTACACATACACATGCATATGCACTCTTATACACACATAAACACAAGCGAACACACATAGACACACACACACCCATATACACTTAAATGTATGCACACACACACACACATACACATGCATACACAAACACACATATGAATACATAGGAACACACACAATCGTACACAAACACACTTGATTTAACATGACACATGCACACACACACAAACATTTGTGTAAGCACACATGCAAATACATATACACACACACATGCATGCATGCACACACACCCACATGCTCATGCATACACATACACACATTCACATGCATGCACAATGTACATGCCTACCCACATCCACACACATGCAATACATGCTCACATGCACAGACATACCTGCACACAAACACACACAAGTGCATTTACACATGCACACATGCGTACACACATACACACAAGTATAAGCTCACATAGACACACATGCACACGCACACACAACACATACACACAAGACCACAGGCACACACATGTATACACAGATAGACACTCATATACTCATAGAAACCCACTGACAGACCCACACACCAACATCCACAAACATAGACACATGCATGCACACACATACATATTCACACTTGCACATGCACATATACACACATACAAATACACAGACACATGCACAAATAGTGACACATACACACATACTCACATGCAGGCACACACACACACACTTATGTAGACACATAAACACAAATATATGCACACATAGACACATGCACGCACATAGACAGACTAACACACATGCACACACATGCATACAAACATATACATGCACACAAACCTGCACAAGCATCCACACATATATGCACACACACACACACACACTCATGCACTTACACTTGTGCATGAGCATGCACACATGCACAAATGCATATGCATGCATGCACACATAAATGCACACACACATAAAACATTCATCTATGTGCATACACACACCCATAGATGCACACACACACACACACGCACACTCATACACACTCTCATGCACATACACATGAACATGCTCACTCAAGCACTAACATGCACATCTAAGTGCACACACACACACATGTGTACACACACACATGCACACATGCATGCAGATTTGTAAACACAAACTCACATATGCACACACAAAAACACATGAATACACAAGTACCCAGATACATATACTACCATACAAGCACACATCACATGAATAAGCACACAAACACACACACATGCATAAGCATGCAAACACACAAACACATGCTCACTCACACACATACATGCATACATGCACACATTGACTTGAATGAATGCTGACACACACACACACACACAAAAGTATACACAAAAGCATGCACACAGCCACACCCACATACACACATGTACACTCCCACACACACAGTCATGCACACACATATAAACACACACAAATGTAGACTCGCATACACATGCACACACACACAAATACATAGATACACACATAAACAATAGCATGCACAAGTACACATATGCATGCAATTGCACATGTACACACAAACATGCACATTCACACACAATCACATACACATAGTCACATAAATCCATGTACCTGCATGAAAACACACCCACACATATACAAACATGCACACACATGCAAGCATAAATGCATGAACACCCACACACATGCTCATAAAGGTGCTTAAGTAGGCACACAACCAGCACACACATGCACACACACACACAAACATTTACACTCACATCCATATGTGTACACACACACATATAACACACACATCTACACATGTGCACACATGCATACACACATGTGTACAAACACACATGCAAGTACACACACGTGCACATGCACACACATACACATGCACACACCCACATGCACACAAAAGTGAGTGCACACATGCATGCACACCAATTCACACACACATAGGAACATATGCACACATACTTGGTTGCATGAACACATGCACTCACTCATGCATATGAAAGAACACATGAACACACAAGAACACATACACATACAACTGCACAAACACAAACACACAGACTCATGCACACATGCACATAAACACACATACATGTACAAATGCACATAAACGCATGCTCACACACATGCACACTCATATGCACACTCACTCACACACATGAACATGCACATGCATGCAAAATCCAACACACACACACACACACACATAAACAAGCTTTCATGTATAAACACACGCATGAACACACACAAACACACACGAATGCATGTGCAAACTCATATAAAGCCACATACACACACTTACACAAACAAACCTACACACACATGAAGTCACTCATGCACACACAAACATACACTCACAAACGTTCACACATGCACTTGCACAGCCACACATACACACACATGCTCTCACACAAATGCATGCACGAACACACTCTCACACTTACATAGATATGTATGCACACACACTCTCTCACATAGACATAGGAACACACTCATATGAACACACACACATATGCATGCATGCAAACAAACACAAGCATACATACATGTTCAAATGCATACTCACAGAGGAACACATAGACACACACTCACCTACACACCCCCAAACACACTCAGACATGCATGCACAACACACACGTAAGTGCATGCATCGTGTATACACACACATACACACAAAAGCAACCACTCCCATGCACACACATGCACACACACATCGAAGCTCATGCACAAATGTATATACTCACACCCTAACTCACTCACACACACACGTACACATGCACATAAGCACACAAGCATGCACCCGCACACACCAGCATACATACATACACATGCACACAAAAACACACTTACATAGTCCTACACACACATTAGCAAAACCCACAAATGTATAAATACAAACACACACACACATGTGAACTTACATAAACACATGCACATACATGTAGGCACGCACACATACACACGTACATGTATAACCACACCTAGACACATGCACACATAGGCACCAACACAAAAACACACATAATTATACAAACAGACATGTACATGTTGGCACAAGCAACCACAAATTTAAGAACATAGACACAAATGCAAACACACATGCATGTTGTCATACAAGCATGAAAACACACATGCCTGCACATGCATGCATGCACAAATGCTCACAGGCACACACACACAAACACGATCATCTACACACACACAAACACATGCATAAATACACACACCCATATAGGTACTTGCCCGCACGCAAATGGACAGACACATACATACAAAGGCATGCAAACATGCACACATGCTCACACTTCTTCAAACAAAAGCACACCTAAAAGTCAGCTCACACAAACACATGCACTTACACTCATAAATGCACAACCATACACATGCACGCACACACACTCTTGCACACACATAAATGAACACAACCACACACACACATGCATATACTCATACAAATATACAAACACATGCATAACCACAACACACAAGCACTTGGATACACACAAACTCATATGCATATCTACAAATACTCACACAAGCATGCATACATACACACACACACACACTAACACACATGCACACACACATGCACACACACATGCACATAAACACACATATAAGCACACTCACAAGCATAGGTACATGCAATCTCACATGAACACCCACACATGTGTACATGAACACATACACGTACACTTGCAAACATGCACACACACACACACACATGCAAACATGCAAACACATGCACAAATACTTATATGTATACACACACAACAATAAGAACACACATGCATATATGCATACACATGCCCATATGCACACACAACACAAATAGGCAAACACAGCCACATGTGCACTCATACACACACACACACCCATGTGAACACATGCACAGAAACACACACATGGAAATGCACACATAGACACACACATATGCACACATGCACACACATGCTAGCACACATGCACAGCATGCACCTACACACACGTGAGAATACATGCCTACTCACGTACAAAAATACACACATAAACCCACAGACATACTCCCATTCACATACCTACACACAAAGACACACAATTGTATACACACATACATGCTCAAACACACACACGCATGCACGTAGATACATGCCAATATGCAAAAGCACACATGCACACGCATGCACCCACATATGCATACTCACGTAAGCACGAATGAACACACATGTACATGCTTAGGTATACACACAAAAAAATAGACACGCACACACACATGCCCACATACACACATACATACCCATATGCAGACACACAAAGATGCACACACACATGCTCACACACTTGCACATATAAATGCATGCACAGACACACATATATGCACAAACACAGGCAAACATAAGCGGACACACTTGCACACTCAAGCACACACACAAGTGCACACACATGCATGTAGGCACACATGTACATAAGAATGAATAAACACATGACCACACACATACAAACACACATACACAATCGCACACAAGCACATAGATGCATGCAAGCACACATGAACACACACACCCATGCAAACACATGTACCTTTTTGCACACACACATGCACACACAAAAAATATACATATGTGCACATGCACCAGCACACACACATGTGTGCATGTGTACATGCACACAAACACACACATACACAGATAGCCCCCCCCCCACACACATGAACATAAACCCACAAATGAGTAAATACAAAAACACACATGGACATAGAGATAGACACATGAACATGCACACACACAAGCACATACATATAGGTGCACACACATACACATGTATATGCATAGCCACACGTAGATACATTCATAAAAACACATGCATGCACACACAGGCATCAACACATAGATACACACATAGTTAAATAATCAAACATGTACATGTAGACACATGCAACCAAAAATATAAGCACATAGACACAAATGCATACACACATGCACGTGGTCACACAAGTACTCACACACAAGCTCGCACACATACATGCATATGCATGCACACACAAAAACTCATAGGTTCACACAAAAATATAAGTATGTGCGTGCACACACACATAAAACACATGCATAAGCACACATACCCATATAGGTACATGTACACACATTAATGGATAGACACATGCATATGAAGACACTCATACATGCTCACTCTTCTACACACACAAGCACACCTACAAGTGCACTCACACACACACAAAGTTCATTCACCTATACATGCACAACCATAAACATGCACACTCAAACATTATTATACACACACATATGAACACAATCACACACACATGCATATGCACACAGAAATACACAAACACATGCATGAACACAACACACAAACACACCGATACAGACACACACATATGCATATCCACAAATACTCACACAAGCATGCACACATACACGCAATCGCACACATGTAGACACACACATGCACACAAACACACACATCCACACTCTCACAAGCATGGACACATGCAATCTCACATGAACACCCACACACGTGCTCATGAACACATGCATGTATACATGCAAACATGCTCACACACACACACACTATTATGCCATGCACACAAACACACACATATTATTATGCATGTACACATACACATGCACACACACACACACACTTGAATCACATGCATGCAAATGCCTACACATGTCTATGCATATTGACAAACACATGTACACATGCATGTATGCATAAACACATGCATGCACAAACACATGCACACCCCTTCACCTACTCATGCAAACCCACATAGACATGTTTGCACACAAACACAAATAAAAAGAAAAAAAACATGCACGCAAATATATGCACGTGCAAGCACATGCACTCATAAATAGACAGACATAGGTATACACATGCATGCAAATAACAACACTCACACACTTGTACACACACATGCACATGACTGCACGCATGCATAGACATGCACCCACAAACAAATGCACAACACATGCATAAATACACATACACATGTAGAGTTATATGCACACACACATGCACACACATACATATGCATAGTCACACAAACATAAGCACACAATTGCACACAATTGCACACACAAGCACAAAAATTAACATAGGACACGCATATGCTTACGCAAATGCACACATGTATTAACACAGACATATGCAAGCACACATGCAGATGCACACACACACACATAAAAATGCATGAACACACACACATGCACAAGCACACATCAACACCTACACACACACAAACACACATGCACAAGCATTCACATGCATGAAAACTTATGCACAAATACAAAGAACATTACACATAGACAAACACTTACATACACATGCATGCACACACATGTTGGCACAAAATAAAGCACAAACACACATATGCCTAAGAACACACATTTATGCTTACATACATGTGCATAGAGGGACACTAGCAAGCACTAGCACAAATAGGAACACACATGCACACATGCACATGGATATAGACATGAATACACATACACACAGGCACGCACATGCGCACACATGTGCTAACATACACTTGCTCATACACACACTCACGAACTCTAGCATGTGCACATACACACAAAGGAAAAACACACACCCAAACACAGTTTTGTGCGTGCATGCCTTCACATAGATATGTGCACACATCCACACACATTCATGTGCACAAGTACACACACATATGCAAACCTCCACACACACTCCCATGAATAAACACGTGTATGTACACACTTGCATGCACATATACAAACACATAAACCCACACATGCATAAACACATTCACATGCATGTGGATACACACACACACATGTGCACAGCCACACACCAACACACGAACACACACACACACATGAACATGTGCATGCACACAAATAGAGACACACATAAGCAAATACACTCATGCATGCACACACATATGCACTTGTTCACAAAAATGCTTGTACACATGCACACTCATTCCTACACCCACACAAACACACACACATGCATGAACCAACATACACATATGAATGCATGCATTCATGCACATTTGCAAGCACCCATCCACATCAAAGCACACCTACACATGCACATGCACACCACCAACACACACACACATACTTACACACACCCTCACGCAACTACAGACACAAGCATGCACCAACATACGCATATGAACGCATGTATACATGCACACTTGCAATCACCCATACACATTCAAGAGCACCCACACATGCACATGCACACATACAAACACATATACACACACACAAATAAGTGAGAACATGCACATAAGCACACACATACACACATAAAGAGGCATAAACAAACAAAAAATGTGTCACACATGCATATGAACATGCAAACACATGCACAAAAATATACACATGCATACAAATATACATACATGTATACACATGCACATACGCACACTCACGTACACACACACACACACTGCCACACACACATCAATGCATTCATACAGGTTATCTCACACAAAGATTTGCACACATGCACACATGGAGGCATGCACATAAGCACACACACTCACTTGTACACACACACACACACACTCACACGCATACATATACATGTGTACACAAACATGCATGCACATACACATGCACACCATCAAACACAAATACATGTACACACAAGTACACATTTAAACATAGCATATAGATAGATGAACACGCTCACATGTGCACAACACAAACACACACACGCACATGTGTGTGCACATATACACAAACATACACATGTACACATGCACATGAAGGCATACATGTGTACACACACACATACACACAACACACATACACACACAAACACATGCACAAAACAAACATAAGCAGTCATCTACATGCAAAAATACAAGAACAAGTTGTGGTATTTATCCCTAACCATAATGTTTTATTTCATGATAATAAATCCTAAGTATTTTAATAAATTTACTTTTATGAATATTTAGATTCTAAATAGCTAATTCTCATATTTATAGGATAATTTAAACTAGAAGAGAAAGTGAAATATTGTGAAAGTCATCTTAGTTGAAGTGGTAAACTACTAAGAGATATTTTTTAATCTTACTTTTAGATATTTTAATTTCATTTTTAGAATTTTAAACTTGATTAAATTATTCCTTCAAGGCACATAAAAATTAAATTAATTAAATTATATTTTTAATATTTTTTATCATCGTATTTAAAATCTTTGATCCAATATCTCGAATCCACATTTCTTAATTATTTGGTCAATATCTTCAAAATTTTATTTCAAAAATAATTTAAATAAATAATGAATAATAATAGTGATAATAATAATAAACAAATAAATAAGATATTAAAAAACCTAATTTTAAGTCACCTAAACTACTTTTAATTACACGTTCACACACAAACATGTACATGCATACACACACGAGCACACAAAGGTGCACAAACACATGATCACACAAACATGACTGTACATACACCCACAACCAAATAAGCACACACATGCACAAATACAACAAGCACACACATGCACACGCATGCATACATAAATGCACACAAGTACACATGGTTGCTAACACACACACACATGCATGCAAGCCCACATAAACATAAACACCTACACATGCACACAAAAATACACAAACACAATTACACACATGCACACATACATGCACGTGTGCATGTACATAAACTCTTACTAGCACTCAGATTGACACACACACATGCATGCATAAACCCACACACACCCATACATACACTAATAGACACTTGCATCCACATGAACACATTTGTGCATGAGCCCATTCACACATGCAGACACACACGCATTAGCAAATGCACATAAGCACTCACATACATGCACACACACACGCGTACATGCACACACATGTGTAAGCAAAGAGGCACACAGACACATGCCCACATGCAAACACACTTTCTATAAGTAAAAAGGCACACATACACAAGCACAAATACACATTTGCACATAGCACACATAGATGCATACGCATGTATACACACAAATAGAGGTGCATGCACACACATAAGTACACACACACACATTCACAGACATGTACATGCACAATAAACCACTCACAAATAGGCACATACACATACACATGCACGTTCACAACACACACATGCAGACTCACACACACGCACATACACACACACTCACACAGTTAAACGTTCACTCACACACACACATGTGTGCATGCACACACAGGAACCACACACACAAATGTAGACATGCACACATGCACATACTCACACATGCAAGCATGCACACACACATACACACATATGCAAATGCACATGTATGTGTAGGAACACACACGTGCAAACACATGCACATGCATGCACACATACACACAAACACATGCACACAAAAATACCCATATGAACACATGCACATAGATACACATGTATACCACAAATACATGCTCAAGCATGTACATGCATAAAAACATACTCACATGTGCATGCACACACACACATACATGCACTCATGCACATTCACACAGATGCATGTGCACACATATGAACATACACACACATATATACACAAGCACATGAACACACATATGTGCACACACACTCGCATACCCATGCACACACACACATGCACACACACATACACATGCGAACACACAAAGACACAATGTGCATGCATGCACATACAAATGCACAAGAATGCATCCAAGCACTGCACACACCCATATGCACAAACACACACATGCACCCAAGCATTGATGGACACACACATGCACACTTTGGCCTATAGAAACATAAGCATACACATAGTAATGCACACATGCACATACACACACACACACACACACGAGCACACACACTCCCTACAAACATATGAACCCAAACACACAAGCATGTGCACGTAGATAAGCACAAACTCATGCACATCTGCACATATGCAAGTGCAGGTATGCATGTGAACAGCCACACATACATATATGTAAACATGCACGCAAAAGCACACACATGCACTCACCCACACACGCACACATGCACAAACATAAACATATAGGAACTTGTATAAGCACACACATAAACACACACATAAGCAAACACACTCGCACATGCAAACATAAGAAAACACACACATAGTAGCACATGCGCACATGTATGTACAAGCACACACACACCCCATCATGTGTGTGTGTACAAACACACACACATGGATGCACATGTAGTGACTCACATGTGCACACATGTACCTAAACACATACACACACACACACATACATGTACACATATATGAACACATGCACATGCCAATATACACATGCATGTACACAAGCTCACACACACATTGATGCACACATACCCACACATACACACCCACACTTAGACACACACATACATGTACATACATACATATACATGCACACACAACCCACACACATAAGCACAAACAAATACACACGCAAAAAAAAACACATGCACACATACATACACACATATGCATACGTACACACATGCAATCACACACACTCACATGCATGCACATGTACATATAAGCATGCACAAACATGCACCCAACCACACACACACACATACATTGGCACTCATATACGCATAGGAACACATGAATATAAGCACTTCAGCATGCCCACACACATGCACAACCTACACACACATGCATACAAAGACATGCACATGCATGCACTCACATGCCTCACACACACACATATACACACACTCACACACACACCCACACCCAAACACTCACATTCACAAGCACACACAACACACACATACACATGCAAGCATGCATGTGCACACAAATGCACACATGCACACACACATGCACATGCACACACCCACACTCACCTACACAGATGATCATGCACACACAAACAGATGCACCCACATACAAATACATATATGAACACACATGCACACCCACACATTTACACCTCCACACACATGCACAAAAAAATAGGCATATGCATGAACACAGAGACTTACACATACACACACACAAACACACATATGCACATGCACAAACAAATACACACATATGCATGCAAAAACACACTCACATACAAGTGCATAGATGAATACACAAAAACACAAGCACAAACATGGACATAGTCATGCACAAACATACACATGCATGCACACACAAACATATACACACACACCAAGATGCATGCACATGCACATACACACTCAAGCATAAATGAACACATACACACACATGCACAAGCACACACACTTGTACACAAAAGCACACACAAACACACACACTAAAAACAAACCCACATGCATAAATATATGCTCGTGCACACATACAAACTCATGCACACACATATGCACACATATTGAAGCAACCCACACACACATGAACACACATGCACATCCAAACACATGCATACAATTGCACATATATGCACACACACATCTACATATACACACACATACTCAAACATGCACACACTCATGTGCATGCACTCTTATAACCACACACATGCACACACATGTACATATGCATGCACACACACAAAAGCAACCACACACTCACATGAAAAGTAGGCACACAAGCCAACATAAATGTATGTACAAATACACAAATAAACACACACACACACACATGCATGCAAACACACAAATATACACACCCATGTACACACACACACATGCTTGCTTGCATATTCAAGCACACACACACACATTTGTGCATAAGCTTATGTTGATGCACACAAAAGCATGCACATACATGCACATGTTTGTGTGTGCATGTGTTTGTGCATGTTAGTGTGTGTCTACATGCTTTTTTCTATGTTTGTCCTCTGTGCATGTGTGTGTGTTTTTGCATCTATATATTCATGCACTTGTGCATTTGCATGTGTGAGTGATTGTGTATGTGTTAGTGTACTTATGTATGCATGTATTCTTATGCATGTGTATGTGTGTGTGTGTGCATTTATGTGTGTATGTGTGTGTGTGTGTTTGCACATGTGTATGTACATGCATTTTCAAGTGTGTGAATATGTGTGTATGCTTCTATGCAAGTGTGCATGATTGCACGTGCATGTCTATAAACCTTTGTGTGTGCATGTGTTCTTTTTCTTATGCATGTTCGTGTGCTTCTGCATGCATGTTTGTGCATGTTTATGCATGTTTATGTGTGTGTACATATGTATGCATTTGTTCGTAGGTGTGTGTGCGTGCATGTGCAAGCATTTGTGTATGTGTCCATATGGGTGTTTGAGTACCCTTATGTGCTCATGTGTATGCGTATATGTATGTGTGTGTTGGTGGGTGTGAATGTGTGTGTGCATGGGTGTGCAAGTGTGCATATGTGTGTGCATGGCTGTGCATGTGTGCATATGTGTGTGCATGTGTGTGTGTGCACATGTCTGTGTATGTATGTGTATGTTAGTGTATATGCATATGGGCTATCTAGTGTGCATGCACACGTGAATACATGTTTCCATTTTTTTTCTTGCATGCATGTGTTTGTGTAAGCATATGTGTGTTTGTCTACATGCAAGTGTTTACATGTGTGCATGCACATTTTTATGTTTTACTTGTATTTGTTTGTGTGCAAATGTGTGTGTATGTATATATGTCTAAATGTGCATGCATCTTTGTGCGTGGGTGAGCGTATATATCTACTTATGCCTACTTGAGCATGTGTTTATGCCTTTGTCATGCATGTGTTCACATGCACATGTGCATATTCTTGAGTGCATATATGGATGCGCATGTATGTGCATTAGGGTGTGTGTGCTTGTTCCAATGCATGTATGGGTAAGTGTTTGTGTTTGACTATTCTTGTGTGTGTGCATGTATGATCATGTGTGTGTAAACATGTAAGTGTGTGCGTGTGTATGTGTAAATGCATGTGTGTGTAATTATGTGTTCATGCATTCACTTTTGTCTATGTATGTGTGTACATGCATGAGTCTGTGTGTGTGCATGTGTGTATACAAGCATATTTTCATGTGTGTGTCCATGCAAGTACATGTACATGTGTCAATATGCATGCATGTGTGTTTTTGTGTGTCTATATGTGTGATCGTGCAAGTGTCTCTATGTGTGGGTAGGTTCGTGTTTACATGTGTGCATGCTTCTTTATGCATGCATTTGTGTGTGTGTGTATGAATGTGCATATGTATGTATGTGCACCTGCATGTATGTGTGCATGTTTATGTGTGTGTATGTGTGTGTGTTTGGGTTTATGTTTGTGCTTGAGTGTGCATGTGTGTGTTCACATGTGTGAGAGAGTGTTGGTGTGTGCATTTGTATGTCCATGTGTGTGTATGTGTCTGTGCATGTGCTTGTGTTCATGTGTCTACAAAAGCAATTGCACAATTGATTATGTGTGTACATGCATATGTATAATTAATTGTGCATGTGCATTATGTAATCATGTGTTTGTGTATATATGTGTCAGTGTATGAGTGCATAAATGTAGGTGTGTATGTGCATACATGTGTGCACATGTGCAAGTGCATGTATGCATATGTGCACATGTGTACATGTGTGTGCACTATGTATACATGTGTACGTGTGTGTGTGCGTGCATGCATCTATATGCAAGTTTGTGTGTGTCCATTTATGTAAGTGTGCAATTGTGTGTTTGAGTGTGTGTTTGATTGTGTGTGCATATGTAGTAGTAAGCATGTGTATATGTGTATGCATGTTTTTGTTTATGTTCATGTGAATGTGTTTGTGTGTGTGCATATGTGCATAGGTGTGCATGCAAGCATTTATGGGTGCACTTAGGTGTTGGTGTTTGTGATTGTACAAGTTTTTGTATACTCATGTGCTCATGTTTATGTGAGGCTTCATGCATATGTGTGTACAAGCTCTCATGTATATGTGCTATGAGCATGCATGCATGCATTCATGCATATGTATTTGTGTATGTGTTTGTATGCATGTGCATGTTTGTGTAACGAAGTACATGTGTGTAAAAGTTTGTGTGAGCCTATGTACAGATGTTGATGTGTGCATGTGTGTGCTATGTATGCATGTGTGTGTGTCTATGGGTATGCGTGTGTGTGGGTTTGCGTGTGAGCTTGTGCAAGAATGTGTGCCCTTATGTATATGCAAATGCATGCTTGCATATGTGCATGCATGTGCTTGAATGAATGTGTGTGTTAGTTGTGCACATGTGAAGGAACGTTTATGTGCATGTGTCAATATTTGTGCACTCATGAATGCATGTGTGTGCTTATGTGCATGTGTGGAAGTGTGTTTACATGCATGTATGAGCATGTGTGTATGTGCGAGTGTGTGTGTGTGCATGTATATATGAGCATGTGTGTGTATGTGTTATTATTTGTGTGTGCATTAGTGTTGGAGTTTGAGTGCATATGACTATGTGTGTGGGTATTTGTGCATGGGGGTGTGTGTGTAAGCTTGTGTATATGTGCATGCTTTTGTGTGTATTTGTGGTGCATGCAAGTGTGTCATGTGTGTGGGTGCATGCATGTAATTGTGTGTGTAGGTGCGTGTGTGTGAGTGTACGTACATGGTTGTTCGTATAGGTATGTGTTTATGTGTGTTTGTACATATGTGAGTGTGTGCAAGTGAGCATGCTTGTGTGTTTGCATTTATTTGTTCATCAATATGCTTACACTTATGAGTCTTTTAAATGCATGTACATGCATGTGTGTATTGGCATGCCAATACATGTGTGTGTATGCAAGTGTGTTTGCATGTGTGTCTCTTTGCTTGCATGTGTGTGCTTGTGCATATTCTAGTATGTGTGAGTTTTTGTTAATGTGTAGGTGCATGTGTTTGCATGTCTAAGACTGTGTGCTTATTTGTATGTGTTCCTATGTGTGTACATGCATGCAAATGTATATGCATTTCTACATTCATGTGTATGTGTGTTTGTGTGTGTGCATTTTTGTGTTCATGTGTATATATGTTTACACGTGTGTGTCTGTGCATTTCTATGTGCGAGTGAGCATGCACATGCACATGCACATGCATATATGCATGTGTGTGGGGGGGGGTGGTGGGAGTTGTTGGTGTGTTTTTGTGTGTGCATTCTTGAATGTGTCTAGAGGTGTGGATTGGTTTGTGACTGTTTGTGTGTGTGTATGTTTGTGTGCTTAGACACATTGCATATGTATGCATGTGTCTGTGTCTACATTGATGTGTGCGTGCATGTCTGTGCCCATGCATGTTTGTGTGTGCATGTGTGTTTTTGCATATATGTATGTGTGCTTATATGTGTGTGCATGTGTGTGTGTGTGCATGCATGTTCTTGTGTGTTTATCTATGTGTGTGTGCATTTGTGTGTGGGTGCATGTGTGTGCATGTCTGAGCATATGTGTGCTTTTTTATATGTGTGGCTATGCACGTGTATGTGTGTGTGTTTTTGTCTATGTTTACGTGTATGTGTGTGTGGTGTGTTGATGTGTGTTTGTGCATGCATGCATGCATGTATGTAGTGGCGTTGGTCAATTTGTGTTTGTTTTTGTGTGTGCATCTTTGTGCTTTCTTGTGTGTGTATGTGTATACATGCATGCATGTGTCCATCTATGTGTGCATGTGTTTATGCATGTACATGCATGTGTTTATGCATGTACATGCATGTTTGCATGTATGTCCATGCTTGGGTGTGTGTGTGTGCACATTCTTATGTTTATGTATGTGTTGTTTTTTGGTGCATGTATGTTTAGGTGTGCATGTGTGTGCATATGCACGTGTGCTGATACAAGTGTATAAGCATGCGAGTGCGTGTGTGTGTGCAAGTGCATGTTTGTGCACTTATTTGCTATGTCTATGTGTCAATATGCATGCCTGTGCATATGTGTGTGAGCCTGTGTGTGCTTGGTTGTGTATGACTGTGTGCTTCTTTGCATGAATGCATGTGAGTGTACTGGAGTGTGTTCATCTAGGTGTGTGTGTGTGCATTCTTACATGTGTGTTCATGCGTGTGGGTGAGTGCATGTGTTTATGTGCACCTATGCATGTGTGTTCATATGTTAATGTATATGTGTGTGTGCGCATGCATGCATGCTTGTCTGTTTATGTGTGTTTGTTTTTTTGCATACATGAATAAGAATATGTGTGTATGAACATGTGCACTTGAGTGTATATTTATGTATTTACATGGACACATGTGTGGGAGTGTGCATGTACATATGTGTGTGTGTTTTTGTATGCAAATGCATGTATGGGTTTTTGTGCATGTGCATTCATGGTTATATGAATGCATGTACGTTTATGTGTGTGCATATGTGTGTGTGTGTGTGTATGTCTGTGATCATGTGTGACTCCACAAGTATATGTGTGTGTGTGTGTATGAGTGTGCATGTTTGGTTCTATATTTTTGTATGTGTATGTACGTGGGCAAGAGTGTGTGTAGGTGTTTGTACAAGTGTCTATACTGTGTGTGTGTTTGTGCATGTGTGCATCTATATGCATGCACGTGCATGTTGTGTGTGTGTGTGAGATCCTGTGTGTCCATGTGTGTGTGAGAGTGTGTTTATGCATGTATGTGCATGTGTGAGTCCATGTGCATGTCTATGTATGTGTATGAATCAGTGAGTGTGTGCATGTGTGTTTGTGAGTGTGTGTGTGTGTGAATGTGTTTGAACTTTTGTATGTTGTGCATTTCTATGTGTACATTTATACGTGTGTGCATTTCTGTGTGTATGTGCATGTATTTGTGTATATGTGCATGCATGTGTTTTAGCATTTGTATGTGTGCATGTGTTTGTGTGCGTATGCATGCATGTATGCATACCTATTTGAGAGTATGTATTCTTTGTGTGTGTGTGTTTTTGTGCATATATGTGTGAATGTGCATGTGCACACATATTTGCATTTATGTGTGTTCTTGAGTGTGCTTGTGTACTTACCTTTATGTTTGCATGTGTGAGATTATGTGAGTGCATGTGTTTGTTTATGCGAGTGTGTTTGTTTATGCGAGTGTGTGTGCATGTCGTTGGATGGTTGCACATGTGTGTATATTTGATTTTGCTTGCATGTGTGCATTTGTGTGTCTATGTGTACATGTTTTCCTGTTTGTGTGAGCATGTGTGTGTATTTGCATGTTTGGGCATGGATGTGTTTGGGTGTGTGCGTGCATGCATACATGTGTTTCTTATTGTATGTGTGTGTGTTTGTTCATCCACTTGTGCATGCATGTGTGCTTGTGTTTATGTGTGTGTGAGTGTCATCATGTATGTGTGTACGCATGTGTGTGCGTGTCAACCTATGTGTCCCCATGTGCTTTTGTGCATAAGCAAGCAAATGAGAATATGTTTGTGTGTGCACATGTGTGTGTTTGTACATGCATGTACTTGTGTGTGCTTGTGCATGTTTTTGCTTTTGTGTGTGCTAGTTTATGTGTGTGCATGTGTGTGTGTGTGTGCATATGCATGTGAGTGTGTGGGTGTGTGTGCACATGTGTGTTGGTTTATGTGCATGTGCCTATGTTCATGCATGTATGTGTGCATGTTTGCATGGGTGCACGCAAGTGTTCTTGTGTGTGTGCATTCATGTACGTGTGTCTGTGTGCATTCAAGTATGCATGGGTGTGTATGTGTTTATGTGTGTACACACGTGAGTTTTTGTGTGTCTATTTATTTGTTATACTTGTATGTGTGCATGTTTGTTGATATGGGTGTGCATGTGTGTGAATTCATTTGCCTATGTTTGCATGCACCTATAAGCATGTGTATGATTTTGTGTTTTTGTATATGCACAAATGGGTTTGTGTGTGAAATAAAGAGCATTTGCTTGCATGTTCATGTGTGATTATGAATGCATGTGATCATGCTAGTATGTGTAAGTGCATGTGTGTGCTTGTGGGCATACGTGTGCACATAGGTATGTGTAGCTGTGTGCATGCAAGTGTGTAAGTGTGTGTCTCTGTGCATGTCATGCACATGCACATGTTTATGTTTCTGTATGTGTGCATGTGTGCACACTTATGTGTTGATGAGTAGATGGGTATGAGTGTGTATGGGTGCATCTATCTTATGCATATGTGCACGCATGTACATCTTTGTGTACACCACACATATGTCTATGTGGTCCATGTGTGCTTGTGTTTGTGTGCATGTGTATGCATGTCTCTGTCTTTGTGTGTATGTGTGTGCATACATATGTTTGCATGTGTGTGCACATGTGCAAGTCTGTGTGTTTGTGCATGTGTGCATGATGACATATTGTGTCTACATGCATGCATATTTGTGCATGTGTATGTGCATGCTTATGTGCATTTGTGTGAGCACATTTGTGCAAGTGTATATGCTTGTGCACATGTGCATTTGTGTGTACATTTGTGCATGCTTGTGCATGTGCTTGTGTGCATATGTGTATGTGTGTGCATGTGTGCGGGTGTGGGCTTGTATTGTTGTGTTTATTTGTGCTTACAAGTGAGTGTGTGTGCTTGTGCATGTGTATGCATGGATGAGTGCATGTCTGTCTATGTGTTTTAGTTATGTGTGTGTGCATGTGTGTGAGCATGTGTGTGAGTATGCATGTGTGCACATGTGTTTATGTATGCATGCATGTGTTTCATTGTGTGTGTGCATGTTTTTCTTATGTGAGTGTGTTTGTGCATATATGTGTGTGTGCTTGTTTATGTGCATGGGTTCATGCATGTGTGCATATTTGTGTGCAAGCATGCACATTTATGAATGCAAACGTGTATGCATGTGTGGTTGTGTGTGTGTGTGCTGGAATTTGTATATATGTGTGTATGTGCAAGTGTGTGTGCATGTAAGTATGTGTTAATATGTGTGTTTGTGTGTGTGCATGTGTGCATTAGTGTCTATGCAAGTGTGAGTGTGGATGAACATGTGTGTGCATTTTTTGTGTGCTATGCAAGCACGAGTGTGTGCATATGACTGCATGTGTATGTGAATGTGCAAGTGCGTTTGTGTCCGTGTGTGTGCTTGCTTGTGTCTGTACTCACATTTGTGTTCATATTTGTGTCTTATGTGCATTGTTTTTGTATTTGATTGTGTTTGTGTCTGTATTTGATAGTGTTTGTGTGTGTGCATGTGCATGCATGGGCATATGCATGCATATGTGTATGAGTGAATGTGTGTGTGTACCTATGTATATACTAGCATGTGTGTTCATCTGCTTATGTGTGCGTTGGTTCGTGTGTGTGCTTTTTTTGTGGTTGTGTGCATGAATGTATTTACATGTGAGTGGGTGTGTGTCTACATGCTTGTTGATGTCTAAGTGCAGGTGTATGTATGTGTGTGTGCATATGTGTGGGTTTTGTGTGTGCATGTGCATGTGTTGTGCAAGTGTGTAAGCATGTGTATATGTGTGAGTGTGCACATGCATGCATGTTTGTGTGTGTGTGCATCTATATACATATTTGCATGTCAAGAATGCTTGCAAGCATGCAAGTCCAAATCTGTGTGTGCATGTGCATATATGCAAGAATGCATTTGCATAGGTGTGTGTGTGGGTGTTCTATGTCTATGTGTATGTATGTGTGCATGTGTATGTGTGTGTGTAAAAGTTTGTGTGCATGTCTTCGTGTTTTGTGCATGTGTACATGCCCATTTTTTTATGTATTTGTGCATATATGCATGTGTGCATGTGTGTTTGTACTATGCATGTGTTACTTCATGCATGCATGTGTGTGTTTGTGTGCGTGTGTGTGCATGTCTGTGCATGTGCATGCATGTGTGTTCATGTTCAGGCATGTATACATGCACATGCATGTGTTTGTAAATTTGTGTGTGTGTTTTTTTGCAAATATGCATTTATGGAAATATGTGTATGTGTGTGTGCATGTGTGAATTTGTTAGTGTGCATATGTAAGTGTATATTTATGTGTGTGTGTGTGTTATGCATTTGTTTAAATGTTTGTATGCATGTGTGTACATGTGTGCTTATGTGTCAATTTATTTTAACATGCATGTTTGTACATATGAATGCATGTGAGTATGTGTGCATGTGCATATGTTTGCATGTGCATGCACCTATTTGTGAGAGTTTCTCCTTGTGCATGTGTGTGTCCATGCATTTGATCTATGTCTATGGGTAAGTGTGTATGCATTTATGTGCATGTGTGTATCCATGTGTATGTGAGAGTGTGGTTGCATGTGTAGGCAATTGAGTGTGTGTATATTTGTGCATGAGTGTGTGTGTGTGTGTGTATGCTTTTGTGCATATGCAAGTGTGCATGCTTTTGTGTGTGCGCTCATGTGCGAGCATGAGTGCATGTTTGAGTGTTGGTATTCTTGTTGGTGTGTATGTGCATGTGTGTGTGTTTGAGTATGTTTGTGTGTGTGTGTGTGTATATGTGTGTTTGTGTGAGTAAGCATGCATATGTGTATGTGTCTCTGTGTGTGTGCCTTCATGTGTGCGTATGCATGTGTGCTAAGTTTTTGTGTATGCATGCATGTGTGCATGTCTCTCTACTCTATGTGTGTGTGTACATGCCAATGTGTGTATGTGAATATGTGCTTTTGTGCATGTGCATGTGTGTTTATGTATGTCTCTGTGTGTGTGCAGGTGCATGGGTTCACGTGTGTGCTGTTGTGCATATGTGTGTGCACAAGTGTGCCTTCATGGGTGCATGCACATCTATGTATGCATGTTCATGTGTGTGTTTGAGCTTGTGTGCATGTGTGTCTAATGGCATGTGCATGTGTGTTCCTCTATGTGTGAGTGCATATGTTGGTGTATCTCGTGTGTGTGTGTACATATGTTTATGCTATTCTGCAAGTGCATGTGTGTGTGTGTGGGTATGTGTCTGCATGTTTGTGCATGAATGTGTATGTTTATGTGTGAGGGCATGTGTAAGGGTTTGTGTGTGTGCATGCATACATTTATGTATATATGTGTTTGTGTGTGCTAGTGTGTGTGTGTGTGCATGCATACATTTGTGTGTTTTTATGTGCCAATGCACACATGTAAATATATGTATTTGTGTGTGTGTGTTTCTGTGTATGACTATTTGCGTGTTTTTGTAAGTGTTTTTGAGAGTGAGTGTATGTATGTGTGTGTGTGTGTGTGTGTGTGTGTGTGTGTGCATGGAGGTACATGTGTGTGTGGGTGCATCTATGTTTGTGTGTGTGTGTGCATTTGCATGTATATGATTATGCATGTGTGTGTGTATGAGTGTTTGCGTGTGTGCATGTTTGTGTTTGTGAATGTTTATGTTAGTGTATTTATCTATGTGCAAATGTCTGAGTGCTTGTGTATGTGCATGTGCATTTATGTGTGTGGATGTGTGTGTGCATGTTTATGTGGTAGTGTGCCCACATGTGTATATGTATGCATTTGTGTGTTTACATACATGTGTGCTTATGTATACGCATGTGCGTGTGTGTGCACTATCTTGTCTGTGTTTGTGCTCGTGTGCTCACACAAGCATGTTCATGGTTGTGTGTGCTTGTTCATGTGTGTGTGTGAGTTTGTGTACAAATGAGTGCATGTGTGTGAGTGCATGCATGTGTGCTTATACGAATGTATGTATATGTGCATTTGTTTGTGTGCTCTTGCATATATGTGTGTGCATGCACATGCAAGTGAACATGTGTGTGTGCTTGTGTGCTCATGTATGTGCATGTGTGTATGTGTGCATGTCTATATGCATGTATGTGGTTATGAGCGTGTGTGTGTCAGTATGTGTATCAGCATATGTGCAGGTGTTTGTGGGTGTCTATAAGCTTGTTTTTCTTGTGTTTATGTGTATTTGTGAGTATGTACATGCAGTTGCATGTGTGTGTGTGTGTGTGTACATGCATAAATGTATGTGTATGGTAGGGTGTGCATGTCTATGTGCATGTGTGCATGTGTGCATGTGTGTGTTTGTGTGCTTACAAATATATGTGTTAGGTGTGTATATGACCATGTCTATATGTAGGTGTGTATGCATGTGTGATTGTGTGTGTCATTTCTATGTGTCTATGTGTGTCTGCATTTGTGTGTGCATGCACATGGATGTGTGTTTGTGTACATGTGCATCTTTGTTTGTGCACATGTGTGTACATGCATATGTGTGAGTGTATGTGTAGACATTCATGTTTGTGTGTGCATTTATGTTTGTGTATGCATTTATGTGTGCGTGTTTGTGCATGTGAGTGTGTGTATGTGCAAGTTCATGTGTGTTCGTGCATGTATATGCATGTGGGTGTGCGAGCATGCTTGTGTGGACACATGTTTGTGTGCATGTTTTTGGGTGTTCATATGTATATGTCTAAACATGTGTGTGTGCGTGCATGTGTGCCTATGTATGTATGTTTATAGAAGTATTTGAGTGTATTCATATAGGCATATGTGTAGGTGCTTAGGTATGTGTGTGTATGCATGTATGTGTGGGTGTGTGTGTGTTTGTGTGTGCTTATGTGCATGTGTACTTGTGTGCATGCATATGTCTCTACATATGTATGTGCATGGGTGTGTATGTGTGTATGTTTATATGTGTTTGTTTCTATGTGTGCATGTCTCCATGTGTGTATGTATGCATGTGCATGTGCATGTGTGTTTGTGAGCATCTTTATGTGTGTGTCTATGTGTGTTCTTATGTATGTGTGCATGTGTTTGTATGTGCATGAGTGTATGCATGTGTTTGTGTCCATGCATGTTCACGTCTCTGTGTGGGTACATGTGCATGTATGTGTATGCATGTGAATACAAATGTGTGTATACATGCATGTGTGTGTTAGAATGCATGCATATGTGTGTGTGTGTATATGTGTGCATGTGTGCATATGTTGTTGTGTTTGTGTGTCTTCATGGGCATGAGTGTGTGTGATTTGGTATGCACATGTGTGTTTGTGCATGTGTTTGAATGTATGCATGTGTACATATGTGCATGTGTGTGCATTCGAGCATGTGTATGTACTTGTGTGTTGTGTGTGCATGTGTATGTTTGTGCTTGTGTGAGTGCATGTGCATGCAAGTGTGTTTGTGTGCACATTTGTGTGTGTGTGTGTGTGCTTGTTCATGTATGTACATGTGTGCATTTTTTATGCTTGTGTGCATGTTTGTGTGTGCATGCAAGTGTGTGTGCTTGCCCATGTGCAAGTGTGTATGTGTCTTCATGTATATGTATATACATATGTTTGCTTGTTTGTGCACTTGTGTGCATGTGTGTGTTCATGTGCATGCATGAGTGTGCATGTGTGATTGCATGTGTGTGTGCCTCTATGTTTATGTGTGTGTGTGTGCATTTGAACGAATGTGTTTGCATAGTGCATGCATCTGTGTGCATGTGCAAGTGCCTGTGTTTGTGTGTGTGTGTGTGTGTTGGTACACTTGTGCATGTGTGTGCTTGGATTCATGTGTGCATGTGTGTATGCACTTGTATATGTGTGCATGAGTGTGTTTGGGTGCTTATGTATGCATGTGTATTTGTGTGCAGACATACCAATGTGCACATGTGATTATGTGTATGTGTGCCTATGTTCTCTTGAGTGTGTATGTCTTTTTGTGTGTGTGCATGTGAATGTGTGTATGTGTGTGTGTGGTTATGTGCTTATGCGTGTGTTTGTAAGTATTTATGCATAAATGTGTGAGCATGCATGTGAGTTTGTACGTGTGCACATGTATGGGTGTGCATGTTTGTGTGCATGTTTTTGTGTGTATGTGTGTGTATAGTGTGTGCATATGCTTCTATATGTGTATGTGTGCATGTGTGTGCATGTGCATGTGTATATGTGTGTGTATGGTTGTGTGAGTGGGTGCATCGTTGTGTGGAGGTGTGTATTTGTGTGTGTGACTGCATCTAATTGTGTGTATGCTTATATGTGTGTGTAGGTACATTCATGTCTACTTGACTGCAAGCATTTGTGTGAATGTGTGTCTTTGTTTATGCATGTGTGTGTGTGCATAAATGTGTGCGTGCACGTCTTAAGTGTGTCTTTATGTGCATGAGTTTGTGTGCATGTGTGTGCTATCCATGCATTTGTGGATGTGTGTTTGTGTGTGTGCATCTACCCACATGTGTATGCATTTACACATGTGTGTATGCTTGTTTTTAGTTTTATATGTGGATGTGATCTTCTGTATCTATGCATGTGTGCATGTTCCTATGTGTTTGTGCCGATGTGTGCATGTGTGCATGCATATGTGTGTCTCGATACATGTGTGTGCATATGTGTGTACTTGTGTATGTGTGGTTATCTATGTATAAGTGTGTACATCTGTGTGCATGTATCAAGTGTATGTGCATGTGCTTGTGTGGGTTTTTATGTGTGTGCATATGCATGGGTGTGTGTGTGTGTGATCATTCATGCATATGTACGTGTGTGTGTGTATGTGTGTGTGTGTGCACACAAGCACATGTGTTTGTGTCTAAGTGTGAGTGTGTATGTTCTTGTTGGTAGGGGTATATTCTTTTGTTTGTGAGCATGCCTATGGGCATATATGCATGCATATGCATGTATGTGTGCATATGTGTGATCTTATGTGTGTTTGTGTGCAATTATTTGTTTGTACATCTATGTGCATGTTTGTGTTCATGTGTGCAGGTGCAAGTGCGTGCACATGCGTGTATACATGAGTATGTGTGTGTGTGTGTGTTTTTGTGTATGTGTGTGCATAAGTGTGTGCTTGTGTGAGTACATGTGTGCATATGTGCATGCATTTGTGCATGTGTGTGTGTGCACATTATGTGTATAGGTGTGTGCATGTGCGTGCGTGTATGTCTGTGCAAGTGTGTGAATGTGTGTGTACATTTTTGTTCGTTTGAGTGCATGTTTGGGCATGCATATGTGTGTTTATGCAAACATGTCAATATGTGTATGGGTTTGTGCATCTATAAGTATGTTTGCATGTGCTTGAAAGTGTGTGTGATTGTGTGCACATGTGTTTGTGTTTGTGTTTGTGTGTATATATGTGTGTGTATAGTTTGCAAGTGTATTCATGTGTCTGGACCTGTGTGTGTGTGTGGCCATGCATGTGTGTTTTTATGTGCATGTTAAGCATATATGTCTAGTTGTGTGCTTTTGTGTATGTGTGTGCGTACATGTATGATTGTGGGTGTGTGTGTACATGTATGCTTCATACATGTGTCTTAGTGGGCATGTGCATGTTTGCCTTTGTGTGTGCCTATATGTGTATGTGTATGTATGAATGAGGGTGCATGTGCATCAATCTGTGTATGTGATTGTGCATGCGTGCTTATGTAGATGTGCATAAGTGTGCATTTGAGTGTATTTTTTTTCTCGTCTATGTGCATATGTGAGCCTGTGTGTATCCGCATGTGTGCGAGTGTGTGCATGCATGTGCATGTGTGCATGTGCACATTTTTATGTTTGTATGAGTTCATCTACATGTGTGTGTTTTTGTGCATGTGTGGGTGTGTGTGTGTGTATTTGTGGGTGTGTGTGTGTCATGGGTGTTCCTACGTGTGTGTGCATATGTGCATATGTGTGTGCGAGTGTGTGTGTGCACATACATGTGTGCATGTTTATGCATGTGTGGGTGTGTGTTTGCATGTTTGTGTGTATGTGTGCTTGCGTGTGTGTGTATGTGTGAGTGCATGTATTTGTATGTACTTGTGTATGTGTTCATGCATGTGTGTATGTACATGCATGTGTGTGCATGCACATATGTGTTTGCAGGTGTGTGTGTGTGCGTATGCACATGTGTGTGCATGCATGTGTGCGTGTGCATAAGCATGTGAATTTGTCTGTGTGTATGCATGTGAGCAAGTACATGTGTGTGTGTGCGCATGCATCTCTAGTTGTGGGCGTGAGTGTGGGTTGGTGGCTCTGCATGCATGTAGGTGCACTTGTGTGGGTACATGTGCATGTGTGTGTATCTGTACTTGTGTGTGTGTGTGTGTGTGCATGTGAGTACATGCATGTTTGCATGTGTATCTACATGTGTGCATAGTATGTGCATGAGTGGATGTGTGTGCACATATGTGTGCATGTACATGTTTTTACATGTGTGTATGTTCGTGTGTGTGTATGCATGTGTCTATGTGTGCATGTTTTTGTGAATTCACACATGTGTATGTGTGTGTGTGCATAGTTGTGCATATTTGTGTGCATGGTGTGTGCTTTTGTCCATATTTGCATGTGTGCATGTGTGTCTAAATGGCTATGTGTGCATGTGTGTGTGCTTGCACGCGTGTGTATGCATGTGCATGTGTGTGTGTGTGTGTATATGCATGTGTGTGCATGTGTGTATGTGTCTTTATGCATGTGTATGTCTATGTTCTTGTGCTTACATGTGTGTCTATGCTTTTGTATGAGTGGATATGTGTATTTATGTGCTTTCATGTTATTTGTGTGTATGGGTGTGTGCATGTGAATATGTGCGTGTACCATGTGCACATGTGTTCTTGTGTGTGTGCATGTGTGGTCGGTGCACGTGTGCATGCCATGTGATTGTGCAACAATGCATGTGCATGTGCGTGTTTTGTGCTTGTGTGTGCATGTGTGTGTGTGTGTGTGTGCATGTGCCCACACGTGTGTATGTACATGTAGGTGTGTGCTTGTTTGCATGCATATGTGCATGTATGATTGTGAATGTGCGTATTTTTGAATGTTTGTGTGCATGTATTGATGTTTGCATTTGTGTATGGGTATATGTTGTGTGTGTGTGTTTATGCATGTATAAGTGAATGTGTCTGTGGGTGTACATATGCTTTTGTGTGTGTTTGTCCATGTGGGTGAGTCTTCCTATGTATGCATGTGTATGCACGTGTGCATGCATGTTTGCACCTTTTTGTGTATGCATGTGTGTATATTGTTACACTTTTATGAGTGGTTTCTTGTCGATGTGTATGAGTGTGGTCATATACATGGTTCTATGCAAGCATATGTGTGTGCTTGTGCATGTATTTGAGTGTGTGTGTGTGTGAGCATATTTTTTAGTGTGTGTCTATCGACATGAGTGCAACTACTGTGCACTTATGTTTGTGTGTCTAAGTGTGCATAAGTGTGTGTGCCCATATGTCTTTTTGCATGTCTGTGTGGGTTGTGCATACGTTTGTGTGCATGAATGTGGGTCTGGGTATGTGTGTATATGTGCATGTGCATGTGTTTGTGGATACACAAATGTGTATATGCTTGAGTGTGCATTTATGCTTATGTGTGCATTTATGTGTGTGTGAGTGTGCATGTGCATATGTGTATCTATGTGTATACATGTCTATTAGTACATGTGTTTATGTTTATGTGTGTGGCTTTGTTCAAGAGTGTGTACATGTTTTTATGCATGTGTATGTGTGTGTTTGCATGCATATGCATGTATAAGTGTGTGTGTGTGTGTGGGTGTGTGCATGTGTGTGCGTGTGTGTGAGTTTTTGTGTGTATGCATGTCCATGCATATTTGTATGTGCATGTGAGTGTATGTGAGAAAGTGTGTGTGTGTGTGTGTGTGTGTGTGCATGCATATATGTGTGGGAGTTTATGTGTGTATGCATGTGCATGTATGTTTGTGTGTGCATGTGTGTGTATGTGCGAATGTGTGTATCTGTGTTTGTTTGTGCCTTTGCATGCACACACTGGTGTGTTTATGAGTAAAAGGGTGGATGTGTGTGTGGTCTTCTGTTTGGGTGTGTGCATTCATTCATAACTACATGTGTATGTGTGCACATGTTTGTGTGCACATGAATGCATGTGTGAGCATGTGGTTGTATATGTGTGTGTGAATGTACATGATTGTGCATGTGTGTACATGTGCATGCATGTGTGTAGACATGCATTTGCATGTGTGTTTGTATGTGTACATGTACTTGTATGTGTGTGCATACATGTCTGTGTGTGCTTGTGCTTGTGTGTGTGCATGCATTTGTGCACATGTGCGTGTAGGTATGTGTTTGTGTGTTTGCATGTTTGCATTTGAGTACATATGAGTGCACATGTGTGTATGCATGTCGACTTGTGTGAGTGTGAGGGTACATGTGTAGGTGTGCTTATGTGAGTGTGTGGGTGCATGTATAGGTATGCTTATGCATGCATGTATGTCTGCTTAACTGTATGTGCATTAGAGCACATGAGTGTGTGTGCATGCGTGCTTTTGTTGTTGTATGTATGTTTGTGCATATGTTTGTGTGCGTATCTATGTGTGTGTATATGTGCAAGCATGCTTGCGTGAATGTGTGTGTGATTGTGTGCATGCATGTTTGTACGTGCATATGTGTCTATATTTGTGTTTGTCATGTATGTATATGTGTATGTGCATATATGTGTTCACTTCTGTGGTTATTTGTTTACATGTTTATACATGTAGGCATTTGTGAGTATTCTTATGTGTGCTTGTGTGTGTGCATGTTGGTGTGTGTGTGTGTCTGTGTATTTGGATATGTATAAGGGTGTTTGTGCATGAGTGCATCCATGTGTTCTTGTTTGTGTGTGTGCATGTATGAGTGTGTATGTGTGTGTGTGTGTATGTGTGTGTGCATATGCGTATGCATGTGTGTAAGCATGAGTATGTAAGTGTGCTCTTGTGTGCATGCATATGTGTGTGTGTCTTTTTGTACACTGTCTTCATGAGTGCATGTGCATGCATATTTGTATGTGCTTGTATGTGTTTGTGTGCATGCTTGTACGAGTGTCTTTACATGTGTGCATGGGAATGTGTGCACGTGCTAATGTGTCGGTGGGTGCACATGTGTGTGTGTGCTTATTTGTGTGTGCACCTTTTGGCATGCATTTATGCATGAGTGTGGGGTTGACTTTGTGCATGTATGTGTCTCTTTGTGTGTATGTGTGTGTGTGTGTGCATGCTACATGTGTGCCTATATGTGTGCATCTGTCTGAGCATGCATGTGCGTGTGCTTGTGCATGTGCATGTGTGTGCATCTGAGTGTGTGCATGGTCATGTGTGCTTGTGTGTGTGTGTTCGTATGTATGTACATGTTTGAGTGTTTGTCTCTATGTGCTTGAGTGTGCATATGTACAGTTGTATGGGTGCATTTATGTATGAGTGTGTAAGTGTGCTTATGCATGTGTTGTTGTGTTCGTATATCTGTGTGTTCATGACTATGTGTGTGTCTTTGTGCTTGGGTGTGATGTTCTATATGTGTGGGTGTGTGTACATATGCATGTGAATGTGGGTTCACATATAAGTGTTTGTGTATGGGTGCATATACATCTATACGTATATGTGTGCACAAGTGCATGTGAATGTTTTGTGTATATGAGTGTGTCTCTCTCTAACTCTATGTGAGTGTGTGTTTGTATGTATGTGTGTGAGCATTTTTGCATGTGTTCATGGGTGTGTGTGTGTGTGCATGCTTGTTTGCATCTTTATGTATTTGTGTGTCTGTGCATGATTGTGTGTGCTTGAGTTTGTATACCTATGTGTGTATGTGTATTATGTGTGCATATCTGTGCATGCATGCATGTGTGTAAGTGTGTGTGTATGAATGTGCCCATAGGTGCATGCATGATAATCTAACTTTATGTGCATGCACATTTGTGCATTTGCATGAGTTTTGTGCATGTGTGTATGTGTGCATGTCTTTGTGTGTGCATGCCTATGTATGCACATGTGTGTTCATACATTTGTGTATGCATATGTATGTATGTGTGTGCTCTTGTGTGTGTGCCTATGTGTGCATTAATGTTTACGTGTGCTTGTGTGTGTGCGCATGCATGCACATGGATGTATGTGTGTGCTTGCACGTGTGTGTGTGTATATGTGTGTGCATTAGTGTATTGTGCATGTATACGTTTTTGCGTGTGTGTATGTGTGTGCTTGCACGTGTGTGTGTGTGTGTATATGTGTGTGCATGAGTGTGTTATGCATGTTTGTGTGATCTTGTGCATGTGTGTGCATGTGTGCACATGAATGTGTTTGTGCTCACATCTTTTTGTGTGTGTGTGTGTGTGTGCTTATGTGCCCTAATGTGTGCATTAATGTTTGTGTGTGATTGTACATGAGCGCTTGTGCATCTTTGTATGTGCATGCATTCGTGCAAGCATGTGTGTGTGTA
This sequence comes from Vanilla planifolia, assembly GCA_023846275.1. Classification (NCBI taxonomy): domain Eukaryota; kingdom Viridiplantae; phylum Streptophyta; class Magnoliopsida; order Asparagales; family Orchidaceae; genus Vanilla; species Vanilla planifolia. Next base: position 103,368 of record JAIUJO010000460.1, on the reverse strand, counting down.
TGTGTGTGCTTGTATGCGCGTGTGTGTGTATGTGTGTGCATGAGTTTGTTGTGCTGTGATCTTATGCATGTGTGTGTTTTTGTGCACATGAATGTGTTTGTACTCACGTCTTTATGCATGTATGTGTGTGCATGTGTGTATCTATGTGTGCGTGTGCCAGCATGTGCATATGTAATTGTATACATGGGTGCACACAACTATTGTGTTTCCACATGTGTCTTTGTGTTCATGTGTGCCTATGTGCATAGGTGCATTCATGCATGTGTATGTTTGTCGTCTGTGTGTAGGAAGGGTGGAAGGGGTTGTGTAGTAGTGCATGCATGTGCGTTTCTACTTGGGTGTGCATGTGTTTGTGTGTACATGTGTACGTATGTGTGTTTTTGTGCATGGGCATGCATCTATTTGTGTGTTTGTGTCTATGTGTGTGTGTATGTCGTGTGTGTATGTTGTATGTGTTTGTGTGTGTGCATGTGTAAGTGTATGCACATGCATGTTTGTTCATAGTTTGTGGGTATGTATGTGTGTGTGTGTGCATGTGTATGCATGTGTATGTGCATGTGAGTGTATGCATCCATGTGTGTGTGCATATGTGTGTTTGTCTACATGCATGTGTGTATTTGTATGTTTTTGCATGTGTGTGTAGACTATCTACATGTTATTGTATACATGTGTGCATGTGCTTGCAAATGCATGGCCATGTGTGTGTGTACGTGCGTGAGCATGTGTGTACACGTTTGTGTGCATGAGTGTGCGTGTGTCTGTGTATGCTTGTGTACGTATGTGTGCATGCATGATTATGTGTGTTTGCTTGTGTATGTGTATTTGTGTCAGATTGTTGCACGTGCATATGTGCATCACTGTTGATATAATCTTTTAGAGCTTATACATAAGATGGGTGTAAGTTATACTTTTAAACTTTTTTATATTTTTCAAAATCTTTTCTTAAATTAAAATTTGGCAATCATAAAGCTATTGATTTAATAATTTTACTAAATTAAAAAATAAAAAGAAAATTAAATTTTTATAATTTTAAAAACATTTTTAATAAAATTTTTATTACATGATAAAAAAATTTTCATAAATTTCTATGGTATACATTTGTAATTAAATATTATTAAAAAAGAGAAATTTCATAAATTGCATAATAACAAAAAAATAAAACTGACGAGATTTTTTGGTGGTTAGAACTAACTTGTGTCGACATCCACCTGTAGTCAACAGAACTAGGATTCCATTAATAAAGTCACTCTCTTTATCATAGTAACTAGAGATAATCTTTACAAACTATACCCTTTTGTGGTCGCAGGTAGAGGTTCACCACCACAATCCTAATTATAAAAGCTTACAATATTAAAGCATAATTCGAAATGATTATTAAATATAATGTTTTACTCCTCACTTGCAAAAGCATACATGACAAAGGTTTATAGACTATAATATTGGAATATGAATGCACATATAAAAAAGGTTGAAAAAATGTAAATGATTTAGTATTAAAATATTAAAACCAAAAGATTTATCAATATGCACTAATGTTATTAAGAAAAATGGAATCAACAAAGATCTTGCTTTAATACAATCTTTTTTAGAAATATAAGAAAGGAATAAATAAAAAAATAATCAATTGTACCAATAAGATGTGCAATCGAAGACAATGCTAAAGCAAGCAAAAGAAAAAATGAGTTACAAACTCTAGCAAAGATATCAAATTGAATTACAATTTTTTGTTTTGCACCTTCACTTTTAAAAATATTGATGTTGAAAGATTAAAATCATCAATCTTCCAACTCCTAAGGCTCGTCCCTTTATGTTAGAATATTTTACACTAAAATAGAACTTTTTAAATGACTAGAAAAGGACACTCAAAATAATTTTTTCATTTTGGCATCAAAAACAAATGGAAATAGCATTCTAAAATACTTATTATGAGTAGAACAACTACAGCTATCCGATAAAGAGGACAAAAGAAAAGTCACACGATCATAATACTAAATAAAGGGTCAAGATCTAGTCCAAGCTATAATTGATCTAGATCAATAAATCCCACATGCTGGATGGCCTATGTTATTGCTCAAGAGCACTATTCGCAAAGACAAAAATGATCTCAGTGATTTGATATAGCTTTATGGATGAATACTTAGATAAAATGCATTGTTCACATTTGCAAAGAAAATATCAACCATTTGATCAGGTTTTGTAAATGAACAATAGATGAAAATTAGTATTCAAAATGATGAAACTGATCTCATTTGCTTGATCAAGCATGCAAGATGAATGGTTTGATTGAATCCATAGTTCATAAAAATGGATGCAATCTTGATCGTTTGATCACGAAAATGAACAATCAGACAATAATAGTTCACTTTATTTTGGAAGCAAATAGGGTCACTTTTTAGTCCCACATTACAAGCTTTTATATGATGTTTAGCATTTATAATACTTCTTATATGCATAAAGGTAAGCCTAATGGGGATGGCTACCTTTAGTGCTCTTTGCCCATTACAGTTAAGCCCATTCGGGAGTCATTTCTTGACCTGATTTAATCCGAGCTACATAAGGTATTCTATCATGATCAAGAATTAGACTTGAACCAATTTGATTCATCCTATCTCCTGACCGGCTCTCCCAAGGCTTATGGCCAACCTAAAAAGTTGGGCCACTTGGCCCAAGCCTTTAGGCTTGGTGTGTGTAGGTGGTTAGGCCAAATTTTTTTAAGCCACCTTTTAAAAATAAATTATTTTGTTTACTTTTAAATAATTTTTTTAGTAATTAAATTAAACAAAATAATTTCATAAGTTTAAAAATAATAATGTATTAGAAATTAATGATTGCATAAATTAATGAATGATGCTATATATGCTAATTATGTCATATGTAAATAAGTGATAAGATAAATAATCAATTCAATAGATGTTTTAGAGATTGACTCCTAATGGTTAGCTCCTCTACTAAGAATTTTGTCAATGACTTCTTGATATGTAATTTAAGTAATAGTTGTAACACGGTTCCCATCATTGCTTAACATTGCTTCACTTGTGGATTGCTCCATAAAATATTTGGTTAATAATTTTTTAATTAACTGATCCTACAAGAGCTTGAGATGCATGACCTAAAACACACTCAAGAAACGTATTAGAGAAACTATCATAATGATTTTATTATTATGAAACAAGTTGTTCTACAACCAATGTCACAAATAATATCTCAATTTTGTTGATAACAAAACCATTTACAAAATAGTGAAATAAAAAGATATATATTATGCAAGCATTCAGGTGCTCCCTCTATATTCTTGCTTCTCCTCAATGTATGAAATTCATATAATTATACCGCAAAGTTGGGATATAATTAATATATTTTATTTCACACATATCTCTCCCCTTTTCTACTATGCATCAAAAGATAAAATCAGAGTAAACATGCAAACAAGCAGTGCACACAATAATATCATTTATACATAACTGTTCTTTAAACTACCAAGGGTACAAATTATAATAAATCATTGCAAAATACTTTATCAATAACAAAATGATTTATTAATTAACAAGAATTAATAAAAGTTAATCATCAAACTTGATAAGAAAATATTAATAATCTTTTACAAATATAGCAATACTAAGTTATTGTCTTTCACTTTAGCTATGTTTAGTTTAATAACATTCATGATTTTGAGCTTTATCACTCTCTTTATGTATGTTTTTGGCAATTCCTATAAAAAATCAACTTAAAATAAATCTAGAAGATTAAACATGCTTACAAGGGCTTCCCCTCTTTTAAGTTCAAAAAGGTAAAAGGATACACAATAGAATGATAAATATGCATCTATTGGTTCTATGAACTACACTTAATTCCTAATCAGTAAACTACTTGTTAAACATTCTAACTATAAAGACTAAGAGGGTTTGCTTATAATTTTTTTTAATTTTAACACAATGATATGGACTAACAAAGAATTTTTATTTCATTACTCTATATTTCTTTCATAACATAATAATAATATTCTAGTTTTTATCCAAGAAATTCCTTCTTTAATCTTAATTATTGAATGTTTTTATAAATAGTGACTAAGGGTACATTTAACAGATAAGCATGTTACCTCCTCTTGAGTTTTAGCACTAGACTCTCCTCTTTTCAAAATCACTCAAATGGGTTAATCATACTTAAGAATGATGTAAGCTTGTGAAAGGTTTCAAACGTAATGATTTGTTAAAAAGAGTCTTTATTATTACAACCAGTACTATATTTCAGAATTCATCTACAATAAAATGAAATAATAGAATAATAATTTATCAAAATTATTTTAATTATTTCAACAAATCTATAGGTTTCACACATTATTACTTGTTTCCTTAATTTCTAATAAATCCTCTAAGATCTTAACATATATGAACACTATCTATCACATTAAGCTCCAAGTTAAATTCTTATAAATTCTATCTTTGGAATTCATAACTTACATCATTCCAAAAATAAATCCACTTACCTCACATGTAATCATTAATTCAATAAAATACATATAACTTTAATGACACACTAAATAGATTCATATTGCTTATATCAACAACTTAATAATGCAAGTAAAAAAAACTATGTTAATATAGTTTTTCATGATAATAAATCAAAAATAATATAAATCTTGATACTCTCATCTTCTTAAAACCATTCTAAGTAAGCTAGCATTTGACATTCAAGCTATATATAAAAACGTGATCTATTTAGTTTCCTTAAAGAGATATTAAATAATTCTTACAAACCTATTAAGAAGATTAAATAGTTTATCTTAAAAATAAGGACCAAGAAGATTTTGCAAGTGAGTCACATACAAACTCATGAGGCAAGTTTTGTCTCTGTAGGTGCTAACCATGGAAATAAACAAATGCAACTACCTAAGCTTTAAATTCAGGAACCCAAAACATATTGGGTTCAATTGTGATAATGCATGATTGAGGTTCTTTTGTAAAAGTATTTCTCAAACATGTTCCCTTTGAAATCCAAACATATTTTTCTTGCTGTAAATAGATGGAATTTCTAACTCAACAATCATAAGAAAATGTCCATGCTTATCACAATAATTACATACAACTTGGGATTTAGCATGAAAATGAAAAGTATGTAAACTAGTATTATTTTTATCATATAGTTATATGATGAAGAATGTTTATGCATATATGAAATAGAATAACTTCTATTATCATTCACATATATATATATATGCATATTTCAATCTATATTTTTGAGTCAAATAAAATTTAACATTAGAATTTGTATTAACAATACTATTATTTCAATTTATATGAGTTAAGGGTGGAGCATGTATAGGCACATATAAATGAGGATAACATGTAGAAGAACATGAAAGTACACTAATAAACACTTCCTTTAAATCATTTAACTTGTTTTCTACTAAACCAATATTTGTTATGTTTTCTTTTAAAATAAAATTTCTTTTTCTTAAAGAAATATTTTAACATTCAAAGAATCAATACATGAATTGCCTAAGGCTAAAGATGTTTCATATTCATCAAATTTACTTTGTAAGATACATAAATTACTAGCATACATAAGTACATCATTTTAAAGTTGTTCATTTCTAATTTTAAAATCATTGTATTGTCTTTACAATAAGTAAACATAATGCTCTTATTTGTCATATCTTACTTTAAGTGTAGCATACATTTCAATGAATTTCTTATACATAATTATAAGTTCATTAAAAGAAATAATTAACTCATCATCACTAATAATACGATTATCAATATTAGAGAAAGAAATATGTTGTACATCTTAGAATAAAGAGCTTGATCTTAAGGTGCATAAAGCTTCTCTCTTCTTCTTAAAACCTTTTTTTATTTCTCAATTGCTTCTTATCTTGGGTAAGAAATATAACCTCTTTTTCATGTAAATTTTCTAGTCTCTACGTAGACTTAAAATAAATTTTAAGATGACAAATATTGATTCTAATTTATTGAGACAAAGCGAAACAAAGATAATTCATTTCTTTAGCATTTATGTGACTTTAACTTCTATATTAATAATCAAAATAATTTGAAATAATAAAATAATTTTCAAGCTGAAACTATAAATCAAACTTAATATTTAAAATAAAAGGTTTAAATATATTTTTCTATAAAACAAAATTTTAACCTACAAATATAGGTGGATCCATGTAGTTAGCAATATAAATAATAATTCACCACACAACAAGAAATTAAAAAATAAGATCTTCTCTTAGGAATTTTATCCCTTGAAATAACCTGCTTTGATGCCACTTGATATAATCTATGTTGAGGAAACACATAAGAGAGGGGGGTTAAATTGCACTTTTAAACTCTTTTGCTATTTTTAAACTCCTTTCTTAAATGAAAATTTTAAAATCATAAAATCATTTATTTAATAATTTTGTTAAATAAAAATGTAAAAAGAAAAAAATTAAAGTTTTAAATTTTTTAATAAAATATTTTTTACATAATAAAATTAATTTGTATAGATTTCTTTTATATGTGTTTTTAATTAAATATTATTAAATAGAGAAATATCATAAATTATATAATAATTAAAGAAATAAAAGCAAAAAGAGATTTTTAGGTGGTTCTATCCAACCCATGCCTACATCCACCCCCAGTTAACACAATAAAAAATCCACTAACAAAGTCACTTTCTTTAATCATAATAGGTAGAGGGACCATTTGTAAATTGCACCTATTTGATATAGTAGATAGAGGTTCACTATCATAATCATAATTATAAAATCTTTCAATATTGAAGTGAAATAGAAAATAATAATTAACCATAATGTTTCATTATTTACTTGTAACATTACATATAGCACAAGTCTATGAATTATGATGTCAAAATATGATACATATATGAAAAATGTTGAAATAATCTAAAGGACATAGTTTCAAAATATTGAATCCAAAAAAATTATCAAAATGCATTAACATTATTAAAAAATGGAATCAATAAAGAATTTGCTTTAATATGAACTTTGCTAGAAAAATAAAAAAGGAATAAGGAAATAAATGATCAATTTTAAAGAATTCACTTGTAAGATGTGCAATTGAAGAAAATGATGATTCATGAAAGAAAAAATGAGTTAAAACCATGACTCTAATGTTGAAATTAGATTATAACTTTCAATTTTGTACTCTCTTCCCAAAATATTGATATACAAAGTTTAAAATCATTAATCCTCTATCTTTTAAAACTCCTTTATTTATATTATAATATTTAGATGAAAATAAAAAAAATATAATGACTATAAAGGTCACCTAAAATAGCCTTTACAATTCGATGTTCAAAACAAACACAAACATCTTTTAGAAACACTGATTTTGAGTAGGAACAGTGATTGCCATCTAATCTGGGAGGACAAAATAGGAGGCACTCAATCAGAATATTAAATAAAGGGTCCATATCTAATTCAAGTTAGATTAAAATTGGATCATTAGATCTCACATACTGGATGTATAGTTTTGATGGGCAAGAGCACTATTCGTAATGACAGAGACAATCTAATTCATTCAATCAAGCTTTATTGATGGATGGCAAGTTGAAATGTATTGTTCATGAATGTAGAGAAGCTCATAATCATTTGATTAGGATTTACATATAAGTAGTAAGATGAAAATTACTATTCAAAATGGAAAACCTGATCTCATCCATTTGATCAAGTTTGTTAGATGAATGGTTTGATGGAAATTACCATTCATAAAGGTGAATGTGATCTTGATTGTTTGATCACTAAAATGGTCGATCATATGGCACTAGTTTGCTCTTGTTTAGAAGCAAATAGGTCTAATTTTTAGTCCCACATTACAAGCATTTACATAATGTTTATTATTTATAATACTATTTTCACACATAAAGATTAACTTAATAGGTTTGGCTGTCTTGTGGTGCTCTTAAAAAGTAATGACCCAGGTCACCTGTGCATATATTTATAGATATGATCTGACCTGATCCTATTACTTAATAGTTCGTGAGTATTCCTAATAAGTAATGCCTAAGATAATTCTAGAGTTATTTCCTAACCTAATTTAATCCACTTATACTACATCTTGACTCAATTTGGTTTATTCGTTCTTCTAACCTAATGCTCCTCAAGGATTATTACTAAGAAGCAGTTTGGGCCACTTTGTCCCTAGCCTTTGGGCTTAGTCATGTGTGGGTTGTTAGGTCAAATTTTTGTTTTTTTAAGTCATCTTTTAAATATTAATTATTTTTTTACTTCTAAAATTCTTTTGTAGCTATTAAAGAAAATAAAATAATTTTCTTAGTACTAAAATAATAGTGCATTACAAAATAATGATCATGTAAGAGAATGAATGGTGTTATGTAACCAAATTACGAAATATGCAAACATGTGATAGGATAAACAATTAAACCAATAGATGTTTTAGAGACGAACTCCTAATGGTTAGCTACTCTATCGATAATATGATTAATAGCTCCTTGATAAGCCATTTAAGCTACAGTTATCACATGGTCACAATCACAGGTTACATTAGTTCACTTGTGGATTTGTCCATGAGATATTATATTAAAACTTTGCAATTAATTGAAGCTATAAGATCTTAAGATAATTATTTAGAAGACACTCAAGAATAGCAAAAGGGAAACAAATGCAATTATTTTGTTTCCATAAAATAGGTTGTGTCATAACCAAAAGTAAACACCATTGTAGGTGCATGTGCATAGATTTTTGGGCATGTGTGCGCATGTGCACCTCAATGTGTGTGTATGCATGTGTATGTATGTGTGTGTACATTTTTGTGTGTGTGCGTATATGTGTGTATGTATGTGTTTGTCCTTGTGTTGATGTGTGTGTGCATGTGTTTGAGTGTGTTTGTGTATGTGGGGAGTATGTGAGCATGTATATGTGCATGTGTGTACATGTGTGTTTATGTGTGCATGCACATGGGCATGTGCATGTTTATGTGTGTGTGTGTATGTGTATTCAAGAGTGTTTGTGAGTCTGTGGGTTTAAGTGTGTGTGTATGTTCAAGCATGGGTGTTTGTGCATGCGTGTATACGTATGTGTGTATATATATATTTGTTTGAGCTTAAATATGCATATGTGCATGTGTATATTTGTGTTTGCATGTGTTAGCACATACATGTGTGTCCATGTGCATTTGTATGTGTGTTTTTTTGTTGTGCATATTGAGTGTTTGTGCATGCATGTACATGTCTACATGCTTTTGCATATGTATGTGTGTGTGTGCACATGTGTGTGTGAATGTGATTATGATGAGAGTGCAAGTGTGTGTGTGTGTGTATGTGCATCTATGTGTGCATGTGCATCTATGTGTGCATGTGAATGTGTGAGTATTTGTCCATGCATGTGCATATGTGAGTTCCAATTCATCTATGTGTATGTGCATGTGTTTGCACATATGTGTGTGCCTATATTTGTTGTTACATGTGTGCCTATTCATGTGCATATGCTTGTGGTTATACATGTGCATGTGTGTGTGTGTTTGTGTAGATGTGCATGTAAGTGTACGTGTGTGTGTGCACATTTGTACTAGTGTTTGTGCATGTGTGTGTGAGTGCATTTGGGTGCATGCATACTTGCAAGCATTCGTGTGTGTGCATGTACTTATGCATGTGTGTGAGTGTACTCATATCTAGATGTATCTGCATGTGTGTTCCTATGAGTATGTAAGGGTATGAGTGTACTTGTTTGTGCATGCATGTATATGTATGTATTTACATGTGTGTGCATTTGCATATGCATGTGTGTATGCTTATGTGCATGTTTATGTGGGCATCTATGTGCATGTGTGTTTGCATTTATGTGTGTGAGCATGTGCATCTGTTCATGTATGCATGTGTGTGTGCATGTGTACATGTGCATGTGTTCATGTGCATCTATCTACAGGAGTGTGTATGGGTGTGTGTGATTGTACATGTATGTCTACTTATGTGTCAATGTGTTCTTGTGCATGTGTGTGTGTGGGTCTATATGTGTGTGGATGCATTTGTGCATTTTTGCAAATGAGTTTGCATGTACATGAGTGCATGAGAACGTGTGCGCCAGTCGATGCCTATGTGTGTGTGTGAAAGTTTATGTGTATGTGCATGTATATGCATGTATGTATGTGTGCTTATATGTCCTTGTCTGTGTTTTGAGTGCATGCATGTTTTTGTGTATAAGCAAGCATGTGAGTATATGTTTGTGTGTGCACGAGTGTGTTTGTGCAAGCATGTACTTGTGTGTGTTCATGTGCATTATTTTGTTTTTATATGTGTTCTAGTTTATGTGTGTGCATTTGTGTGCATGTGCGTATTGGTTTATGTGCATGTGCTTATGTGTGTGTGCTTGTGTGTGTGAGTGCGTACAAGTGTGCTTGTGTGTGCACATTCATGTACATGTGCTTATGTGTATTTGGTTATGCGTGGATGTGTGTGTGAGCATGTGAGTTTTGTGTGTGTTTTATTTATTTGTTCTACTTGTAGGTGTGCATGTGTGTAGATGTGGGTATGTGTGTGTGTGAGTTCATGGGCATATGTTTGTGTGCACTTAGAAGTATGTGTATGATTTTGTGTGTTTGCATGTGTACATATTTGCTTGTGTATATGAGAGAGAGAGCATATGCATGCATGTTCTTTTGTGATTGCATATGCATGTGTGTCCATGTGGGTATGTGTAGCTATGTGCATGCAAGTATGTAGGTGTGTGTGTGTGTGCCTACGTGTCTATCATGAGTACACACATGTGTATGTTTGCATATGTTTGTGTATGTGTGCATGTGTGTCTGTTTTTGTGTGTGTATGTATCCATATGTGTGTGTACATGTATGTGTCTATATATTTGTGTGTGTGTCCATACATATATATGTGCATTTATGTGCAGGTGTGGACACCTATATGTGGATGAGGACAAGTGTGTGGGTGTGTTTAGGTGTATCTGTCTTGTGTATATGTGCATGCTTATTTTTGTGTCCATGTACATCTTTGTGTACACCACACATGTGCCTATATGGGTGCATGTGTGCTTGTATTTGTGTGCATATGTAATTGCATGTGTATGCATTCCTTTGTATGTGTTGTGTGTGTGCATATATGTGTTGGCATGTGTGTGCACATGTGCACGTGTGTGTGTTCATGTGTGTGTACATGTGTACATATTTGTATGCATTTGTGCGCTTATGTGTGCATGTGTATGTGCCTACTTTATGTGTTTGTGTGAGTATGTGTGGGCATGTGTATGTGCTTGTGCACATGTTTATGTGCATGTGTGTGGGTGTGGGCCTACATTAGTGCGTGTATTTGTGTTTGCAAGTGTGTGTGCTTATGCATATGCATGTGTGGATAAGTGCATGTATGTGTGTGTGTATGAGTGTAAACATGTTTGTGAGTATGCATGTGTATATGTGCACAAGTGTTTGTGTATATGTGCATGCATTTCATTGTGTGTGTGTGTCAGTGTTATGTGAGTTTTCTTATGCAAATGTGCATGTCTCCTTGATTATGTGTATGGGTTCATGCATGTGTATATGTGCATGCACAATTATATGCACTTGTGTATGCATGTGTGTGTATGTGTGGGAGTGTGTGGCTGTGTGTGCTTGTGTATGTATGTATGTGTGTGTGTGCCACAGTGTGTGTGCATGTGAGTATGAGTTTATCTGTGTGTATGTGTGTGCTTGTGTGTATGTGTATGGGTGCATTAGTGTCTATACATGTGTGCGTGTCGATGCACATGAGTGTGCATTTTATTTGTGTGCTATGCAAGCACAAGTGTGTGTGTGTGTATGTGCGTTACCACTTGTTTGTGTGAATGTGCATGTGTGTGCATGTGTGTGCTTGTTTATCTTTGTAGGCATATTTGTGTGCATATTTGTGTGCATATTTGTGTGTGTTGTGTGCATGTGTGTGTGTATTTGATTTTGTTTGTGTGTTTGCAAGTGTATGCATGGGCATACGTATGCATGTGTGTATAAGTGCATGTGTGTGATTTTGTTGTTGTGTGTACTTGTGTATGTATTAGCACGTGTGTCTGTATGCATGTGTATGTGTTAGTGCATGCATGTATATGTGTTTTTATGATTATTTGCATGCATGTATGTATATGTGTGTGGGTGTGTGTCTACATGCTTGTTGATGTCTAAGTGCATGTGTGTGTGTGATTATGCATCTGTGTGGGTCTGTGTGTGTGCATATGCATGTGTGTAGTGCAAGTGTGTAGGCATGTATATATGGGTGTGTGTGTGTGCACATGCATGCATATTTGTGTGTATCTATGAACTTGTGTGTGTGTGGCTAGGTGTGTGCATGTGTGTGTGTGTGTAAGCATGCATTTACATGGGTGAGTGTGTGGGTGTGTCTGTGTCAATGTGTATGTATTTGTGCATGTACATTTGTGTGCATGTGTGTGTGTGTGAAAGTTTGTGTGCATTTCCTCATGTTTTGTGCATGTGTGCATGCACATGTGTCTATGTATTTGTCTACAAATGGGTGTGTGCATGTGTGTTTGTACTATGAGTGTGTTACTTCATGCATGCATATGTGTGTTTGTGTGCATGTGTATGCATGTGTGTGGAAGTTCATGCATGCGCATGTGTGGATGTATGTGTTCGTATGTTTGTGTGTGTGTGTGTGTGTTTGTTTGTATTTGTGTGTTTGTGAGCATGTGTGTTCATGTGTGTGCATGTGCATGTGAGTGCATTTGTGTGTGTGTGTGTGCATGTGCGCATTTTTTATTGTGTACATGTGAGTATAATATGTGTGTGTGACTATGCATTTGTTTGAAAGTTTGAATGCATGTGTTCTTGTGTGTCAATTTGTTTTAACATGCATGTGTGTGGATGTCAGTGCATGTGAGTATGTGTGCATTTGCATATGTTTGCATGTCCAAGCATATATGTGTGAGTGCTTGTCCTTGTGCATGTGTGTGTCCATTTGTTTTATGTATTTTTATGTGTAAGTGCGTATGCATTCGTGTGTGTGTGTATTCATGTGCACTTGAGTGTGTGGTTGTGTGTGTGGATACTTGAGCGTATGTGTATTTGTGCATGTGTGTGTGTAAATGTGTGCAGGTGTTCATGTGTGTTATGCTCATGTGCTTATGTGCGAGCATGAGGGCATGTTTGGGTGTTGGGTTTCTTGTGGGTGTGTATGATGTGCATGTGTGTGTCTTTGAGTGTGTTTGCATATTTTTATATGTGTGTGCAAGAATGCATGCATGTGTGTGTGTGTGCATGCGTGCATGTGTGTATATGCATGTGTGCTCAATTTTTGTGTATGTATGTTTGTGTGTTTGTTTCTATGTTCTATGCATGTGTGTGCATGCCAATGTGAGTGTGTATGTGCATGTGTTCATATATGCTTGTGCATGTCTGCCTATGTGTGTGCGTGCATGTGCAGGTGCATGGGTGCAAGTGTTTGTGTGTGTTGTATATATATATGGGTGCATGTGTGTGTTTTGTGTGTGTGTGTGTGAGTGTGCCAACATTGGTGAATGTGTTAGTATGTGTGTCCATGTGCATGTGCATGTGTGTTCCTCTATGTGTATGTGTTGATGTGTGTATGCATATGTTTATGTGGTTGTGCAAGTGCATGTGTGTGTGCATATGTGTCTACACGCTTACGTAGGTGTACATGCATGTGTATGTTTGTGTGTGGAGGCATGTGTGTGGGTTTGTGTGTGTGCATGCATGCATTTGTCTGTGTGAATGTGTGTTGGTGTGGGTGTGGGTGTGTGTGTATGCATGCATACATTTGTGTCTATCTATATGCCAGTGCACACATGTAAATATGTTTATTTGTTTGGGTGTTTCTGTGTTTGACTATTTGTGTGTGTGTATATGTGTTTGTGTGAGTGAGTGCATGTGTGTCTATGTGTGTGCATGGAGGCCCATGTGTGTGGGTGCATCTATGTGTGTGTTTGTGTGCATGTGCATGTATATGATTATGCATATGTGTGTGCATGAGTGTTTGCATATGTATATGTTTGTGTATGTGCATGTGCTTTTTAATGTTTATGTATATGTGTGCATATGTGAGTGCATGTGTGTGTGCATGTGCATCTATGTGTGTGGATGTGTGTGTTCAAGTTTGTGTGCATGTGCATGTGTGTCTCTATGTGTGTGTGTGTAGGTGCATGGCTAGATGTGTCTGTGCATGCTATATACACATGTGGGTGCATGTCTGTGTTGTTGTTAGTGTGTGTGTGAGTGTGCCTATGTGTGTACATGTGTTAGCATGTGTGTCCATGTGCATTGTGTGTGTGTTCCTTTATATGAGTGCGTATGTGCTGGTGTGTGTGGGGTGTGTGTGTGTGTATATGTTCATGTGGCTATGAAAGTGCATGTGCATGTGAGTATGTGTCTACACTGTTGTGCATGTATGAATGAATGTTTATGTTTGTGTGTGGGCACATGTATGTAGGTTTGTGTGTGTGCATGCATGCATTTGAGTGTGTGTGTGTGTGTTTGTGTGTGTGGGTGTGCATGTAGGTATGTGTGTGTGCAAGCACACATTTGTGCATGCTTATGTGCCAATGCTAACACGCAAACATATGTATTTGTGTATGTGTTTCTGTTTGACTATTTGTATGTGTGTGCATGTGTTTTTTTGAGTGAGTACATGTGCATGTGTGTGTGTGTGCTTGGAGGCACATGTGTGTGTAGTTGCATCTATGTGTGTGTATGTGTGCATGCACATGTATATGATTATGCTTGTGTAAGTGTGCATGAGTGTTTGCATTTGTGAATGTTTCTGTATGTGCATGTGTTTGTTTGTGTATTTCCATATGTGCATGTGTGAGTGCATGTGTGTGTCCATGTGCATCTATGTGTGTGGATGTATGTGTGCATGTTTGTGTGGTAATGTGCCCACATGTGTATATGTATGAATGTGTGTGTTTGTGTATATGTGTGCTTATGTATATGCATGTGTGTGTGTGCACTATCTTGTGTATGTTTGTGCTTATGTGCTCACACATGCATGTTTATATATGTGTATGAAAGTTCATGTGTGTGTGTGAGTTTGTGTGCACATGAGTGTAGGTGTGTTCATGCATTTGTGCATGTGTGTGGATGCATGTGTGTGTGCATGCATGTGTAAGTGAACATGTGTGTGTGTGCTTGTCTACTCATGTGTGTGCATGTGTGAATGTCTATATGCATGTATGTGGTTGGGTGTGTGTGTGTGTGTGTACCTGCACATATGTAGGTGTATGTGGTTGTCTATATGCATGTTTTTCTTATGTGTATTTGTATTTATGTATATGTACATGTGTGTGTGGTTGAGTGTACATATCTACATATGTGTGTGTGTGTTTGTGTGCATGCATGTGTATGTGCTATGTGTGTATATGATCATGTCTATGTGCAGGTGTGTGTGCATGTGTGAGTGAGTGCATGTGTGCATGTGTCTACATTCATGTGTGATGTCACACGAATGTGTGTGTGTATACATGTGCATCTTTGTGTGTGCAAATGTGTGTATGCATGTGTATAAATGCATGTGTGTGAGTTTGTATGCACGCATATTTGTGCAGGTGTTTATGCATTTGTGTGTGTGTGTGCAAGGATGTACACAAGTGTATATTTGTGTGTGTGTCTGTGCACCTATGCATGTGTGTATGAGTGTGTGTGTGTGTATGCATGTGCATATGCAAATGAGTGTGTGCATGTGCAAGTACATATGTGTTCGTACATGCATGTGCATGTGTGTGTGCGTGCACATGTTTATGTGTGTGTGCGAGCATGCATGTATGGGCATATGTTTGTGTGCATGTTCGTGGGTGGTGACATGTATGTGTGTGCACGTGTGTGTGCATGTGTGTAATGTGTCTATGCATGTATGTGTATAAAAGTGCTTTTGTTAATCATATGGGCATATGTGTTGGTGCCTAGTTATGTTTGTGCGTGCATGTGTCTATGTGCACATGTGTGTGGGTGTGTGTGAGTGTGTTTGTGTTTGCATATGTCCATGTGTACTTGTGTGCATGCATATGTGTGTGCATGTGTATGTGCATGGGTGTTGTGTGTCTATGTGTGTTTGATTTTGTGTGTGTGTCCATATATGTATGCATGAGGCCATACATGTGTGTGCATGTCGGTTTGTGAGTGTCTTTGTGTGTATGTGTCTGTGTGTATTCCTGTGTATGTTTGTGCATGTGTTTGTGTGTGTGTGGATGCATGTGTTTCTTTGCATGTGCATGTTCATGTGTTTATGTCGATGCATGTGCTTGTATATGTATGCATGTCAATACACATTTGTGTTTGCATGCAAGTGTGTGTTGGAATGTATGTATATTTGTGTTTTTATGTGAGCATGTGTTCATATGTTATTGTTGTTGTGTGTGTGTCTTCATGTGCATGAGTGCATGTGGATGTGTGTGAAAGTGAACGTGGATGCACATGTGTGCATGTTCATGTATGTATGTGTGCGTCTGTGCATGTGCGTTCATATGAGCATGTGCATGTACTTATGTGTGCTTGTGTGCACGTGTGTGTGCTTGTGTGAGTGCATGTGCATGCGAGTGCATTTGTATGCACATCAATGTTTTTGTGTGTGTGTGCTTGTGCATGTATGTACATGTGTGTGTTTGTTTATGCATGTGTGCATATTTGCATGTGCATGAGAGTGTGCGTTCTTTCTTACGTGCAAATGCATGTGTCTTCATGTATGTGTATATGGGTATGTTTGCATGTTTGTGCACTTGTATTCATGTTAGTGCATGTGCATGTATACATGTGCATGTGTGTGCATGTGTGTATACCTGTGCATGTGTGTGTGTGTATGCATGAGTGTGCATGTGTGTGTGTGTATGCATGAGTGTGCATGTGTGTTTACATGTGTGTGTGCCTCTGTGTTTGTATGTGCATGTGCTTTTTCATGAATGTGTTTGCATAGTCCATGCATGTGCATATGTGTTGGTACACATGTGTGTATGTGTGTGCTTACATTCATATATGCATGTGTCTATGCATTTGTACGTGTTTGCATGTGTGTGTTTATGTGCTTGTGTAGGAATGCCTTTGTGTTAACAAATTTCGATATACATATGTGCTTTTGTGTATATGTGTCCACGTCTATGTAAGTGTGGATGCTTTTTTTGTGTGTGCATGTGAGTGTGTGTATATGTGTGTATGTTCTTGTGTCTATGTGTATGTTCGTAAGTGTTTGTGCATAAGTGTGTCAGTATGCATGTGAGTGTATGTACATGTGGATGTGCATATGTGCACATGCTTATACTTGTGCATGTTTGTGTGCTTGCTTTTTCTTGTGTGTTTGTATATATATGTGTGTAATTATGCTTTATATCTGTATGTGTGCTTGTGTGTGTGTGTGGTTGTGTGTAGCTGTGTCAGTCTGTGGGAGCATGTGCTTGTGTATGTGAGTGCATTTGAGTGTGTGTGTGTGTGTGTTCTTATATGTGTATGTGGGTGCATGCATGTCTGCTTGAGTGCATGCATTTGTGTGCATGTGTGTGTTTACGCAAGTGTGTGTGTGTGTGTGTGTTTATGCATGTGTGTGCATATGTGAGTGCATGTGTGCATATGTGCATGCATGTGTGCATGTGTGTTTGCATATTATGTGTATGGCTGTGTGCTTGTGCGTGTGTACATGTTTGTGTGTTTGAGTGCATGTTTGTGCTTACACATGTGTGTTTGTGCAAACATGACTATATGTGTGTGGATATGTGCATCTATAAGTTGAATGTGCTTGAATATGTGTGTGCGTGTTAATGTGTGTGCACATGTGTTTGTGTATGTGTGCATGCATATACATGCATGTGAATATGTATATGCATTTTTTGTGTATTAATGTATCTAGATCTATGTGTGTTTGTTTCTGTCCATGCATGTGTTTTTTTATGTGCAAGTTAAGAATGAATATCTATTTGTGTGCTTATGTGAATGTGTGTGTTTACATGTATGGTTGTGGGAGTGTGCATGCATGAATGCCTCATGCATGTGTCTTAGTTGGCATGGACATATCTGCCTAAGTGTGCATATATGTGTACTTGTATATATGTATAAGAGTGCTTGTGTGTGTGCATGTGTACCTATGTGTGTATGTGACTGTGCATGCATGCTTATGTAGGTGTGTGAGACTGTGTTTATTTGTTTGCATGTTTATGTGCATGTGTGAGTATGCATGTGTCAATGTTTGTGTATGTGCATGCACTCATGTGTGTGTGCATTCGTAAAATTTTATGGGTGTCTGAGTGCATCTACATGTGTGTGTTTATGTGCATGTGTGGGGGTATTTGTGGGTGTGTGTCATGTGTGTGTGTGTACACATACATGTGTGTATGTATTTGCATGTTTGTTTATGTGTGTGGGTGTGTTCGCATGTTGGTGTGTGTGCCTACATGTGTTTTTATTTGTGAGTACATGTGTTTGTATGTACATGCACACGTGTGTTTGTGCATATGTGTGTGTACATATGTGTGTATGTGCATGCACATGTGTGTGAGTGTATGCACGTGTGCATGCCTGCATGTGTGTGTGTGTGCATAGCATATGTGTGTTGTCTATGTGTATGCATGTGCATAAGTATGTGTGCATGTGTGTGTGTTTCTATGTGTATGCATGTGTCTGTGTGTGCATGTTTTTGTGAATGCAAACATGTGTATGTGTGTGCATAGTTATATGTTTTTTATGCATGTGTGTATGTATGTGTGCATATGCGTGTGTGTGCATGTGTGTCTAAGTGGTTTATGTGTGCATGTGTGTATATGAGTGTGCTTGCATGTGTGTGTGTGTGTGCATGTGTGTATATGTCTTTATGCGTGTGAGTATGCTTATGCATAAGCATGCATGTGTATGTACTTGTGCTTGTGCGTATATATGTGTGTGTGTGCTTGTGTGTGAGTGAGTACATGTTTGTGTGTGCTTTCATGTTTATTTGTGTGTGTGTGTGTGTGTGTGCATGTGAACATGCTTGTGCACGTGTGTTCTTGTGTGTGTGCATGTGTGGGTGGGTACATGTGCACATGCTATGCAATTGTGCAATAATGCATGTGCATGTGCATATGTGTGCCTTTGTGTGTCTGTGTGCATGTGCATGCATGTGTGCTTGTACTTGTAGGCATGTGTTTATTTGTGTGCACGTATCTATGTGCATGTGTGCATTTTTAAGTTTTTTTGTGCAATCATGGAATTTTGCATTTGCGTGTGTCTACATGTTGTGTGTGTGTTTGTGCATGTATAAGTGTATGTGACCATGGGTGCGCATGCGCATGTCTATAAGTATGCTTTTTTGTGTGTTTGTACATGTTGGTGAGTTTTCTTATACATTTTTATATGCATATGTATGCACTTGTGTGTGCATGTGTGCACCTTTTTGTGTATGCACGTGTGTATATTTTTGCATATGTATGAGTGGATGCTCGTCTATGTGTATGATTGTGTTCATATATAAGGGTCTGTGCAAGTGTGTGTGTGTGTGTGCTTGTGTACGTATTTAAGTGTGTCTATGTGTAGGTGTGTATGTTTGTGCGTGTGCATCTGTTTGTGTGTCTGTATGTGTGTGTGCATGTTGTGTGTGCATGTGTGTATGCATGTTTTATGTGTGGATGTGTGTGTGTGCACATATGCATTTGTTCATGATTTGTAGATGTGTATGTGTGTGCATGCATGTGCACATGTGTATGTGCATGTAGGTGCATGCATCCATGTGTGTGCATATGTATGCTTGTCTACATGCATATGTGCATTTGTATGTTTTCTATGTGTGTGTTGCTTGTCTGCATGTACTTTTATGCAAGTGTGCATGTGATTGTGAATTCACGACCATGTCTATGTACGTGTGTGTGCATGTATATGTTCATTCATGTGTGATTGTATGTGTGTGTGCATGTGTGTCAAAATGAGTACACATGTGTGTTTGTTTACATTTGCATAGGCTCGTGAGCATGTGCATGTTTCCTTGTGTGTAGGTGTGAGTGCATGAGTATGCGTGTGTGCATTTGTGTGTGTGTGCATGTGCATATGTGTGCATATGTATGTGTGAGTGTGTGTATTTGCATGTGCATGTGTGCAAACTTATTTGTGTGCATGTATGTATGCACACATGTGTGTACATGAGTGTGGGTGTGTCTGTCCATGCTTGTTCATGTGTGTGTGTGTGCTTGTGTACGTGTATTTGTGTGAGCTTGTGTGTGTGTGTGTTTGTTGATATAATCTTTGTAAAGCTAATTCATAAGAGAGGTGTGGGATGTACTTTTAAACTTTTTCATATTTTTAAAATCTTTTCTTAGATTAAAATTGAGTAATCATAAAATATTTATTTAATAATTTTACTAAATTAAAATATAAAAAGGAAATGGAAATTTTACATTTTTAAAAATATTTTTTAATAAAATGTTTAATACCTGATAAAAATAATTTTCATATATTTCTTTCATATACATTTTTAATTAAATATTATTAAAATAGAGAAATTTTATAAATTGCATAATAACAAAAAAATAAAAGTGATGAGATTTCTAGGTGGTTCGACCAAACTTGTGACTACATCCACCCCTAGTCAACCAAACTAGAATTCTACTAATGAAGTCACTGTCTTTGCTATAGTAGTTACAGATAATCTTTACAAATCATATCTTTTTGTGATAGTAGGTAGATGTTCACAATCACAATCTTAATTACAAAAGCTTACAATATTAAAGCACAATACAAAATAATAATTAACTATAATGTTTCACCATTCACTTGTAAAAGCATACATCACACAAGTTTATAGACTATAATATTGGAATATGAATATACATATGAAAATGGTTAAAATAATCATAAAGATTTAGTTTTAAAATATTAATCTAAAAGATTAATCAATATGAACTAACGTTATTAAGAAAAATAGAATCAACAAAGATCCTACTTTAATATGTTCTTGTTTAGAAATATGACAAAGGAATAAATAAATAAATAATCAATTGTAAAGAAATCATCAATAAGATGTGCAATCAAAGAGAATACTGAAGTAAGAAAAAGGAAAAATTAGTTGCTAACATGACTCTGGCAAGGACGTCAAAATCTAATTATAATTTTTGGCTTTACATCTTCACTTTCAAAAATATTGATGTAGAAAGATTAAAATCATCAATCCTCCAACTAATAAGGCTCATCTATTTATATTAATATTTTATACTAAAATAGAATTTTTTAAAAGATTAGAAAGGCATACTCAAAATAGTTGTTACACTTTGGCATCCAAAACAAATTCAATCGACTTTCTTAAATACTTATTATGAGTGGGAAAAAGTACTTCTATCTAATCTAGAAGGGTGGAACAAAAGTCATATGATCAGAGTGTCAAATAAAGGGTCCAAATCTAATCCAAGCCAGAATTGATCTAGATCATTAAATCCCACATGCTGGATGAATGATGTTAATGTGTAAGAGTACTAATTGCAAAGACAAAGATGATCTCAGGTATTTGGTTGAGCTTAATGGATGGATGGCTAGATGAAATGCATTATTCACATATGCTGAGAAAATGTCAACCATTTGACCAAGCTTATGGATGGTAGATGAAAATTACTATCCAAAATGATTGATCTAATCTCATTAGTCTGATGAAGTATGTCAAATGAATGGTTAGATGGAATCTATAGTTTATAAAAATGGATTCAATCTTGATCGTTCGATTAGCAAAATGCTTGATCAGACGGCACTAGCTCACTCTAGTTCGAAAGAAAATAGGGTAACTTTTTGGTCCACATCACAAGCATTTATATCATGTTTAGCATTTATAATACTTCTTCTACACATAATGGTAAGCCTAATGGGGTTGGCTACCCCTGGTGCTCTTGGCCCATTACACTTAAACCATTTCAGAAGTTATTTCTTGACTTAATTTAATCCAAGCTACATAAGTAATTGTGTCATGATCGAGACTCGGGCTTGACCCAATTTAATTCACATTGTCCCCTGACCTGTGGCCCCCCTCGAAGCATATTGCTCACCAACAGTTCAAACCACTTGGATTGTGCCTTTAGGCTTGGCTTGCATAGATCGTTAGGCCAAATTTTTTTTAGGCCACCTTTTAAAAACTAATTATTTTTTTACTTTTAAATCATTTTTATAGTAATAAAATAAATAAAATATTTGTATAACTATTAAAACAGTAGTATATAAGAAATTATTGATCACATAATTGAATGAATGATGCTACGCAACCTAATTGTGTCATATGTAAACAAGTAATAAGATAAACAATATAACTAGTAGATGTTTTAGAGATTGACTCCTTATGATTAGCTACTCTACCAAGAATTTTATCAATGACTTCATGACATGTAATTTAAGCAATAGTTGTAGCATGTCCACCATTAATACTTAACATTACTTCACTTATGGATTTCTCCATGAAACATTTAGTTAATAATTCTTTAGTTAGTTGATCCTACAAGAGTTTGAGATGTATGACCTACAATGTACTCAACAAAACTATTAGTAAAACTAGAATAATTATTTTGTTATTATGAAGCAAGTGGTTCCATAACCAGTGGTATAATAATATCTCATTTTTTATGATAACAAAATCATTGACAAAATAATGAAATAAAAGGATATAAATCATGCAAGCATACATATGTTGTCCTTATATTCTTACTTCCCTACAATATATGAAATTCATATAATTATAACATAAACTTGGGATATAACTAATGTTTTTTGTTTCACACAAGTCTCTCCCCTTTTTTACTATGCATCAAAAAATAAATTAAGAGTAAAACATGCAAATAAGGAGTGCAAACAATAACATTATTTATACATAATTTGTTATTAAGCTACCAAGGGCATAAGTTATACTAAATCTTTATAAAATATTATATAAAAAAGGATTTATTAATTAATAAGCATGAAAACTTAATCATCAAATTTTATAAGGAAAATATTAATGATCTTATACAAATATAACAATATTACTTTGTTGTCATGTGCTCTACCTATGTTTAGTTTAATAACATTTATGATTTTTAACTTTATCACTCTCTTTATGTATGATTTTGGCAAATCCTATAAGAAATCAACTTAAAATAAATCTATAAGATTAAAAATGCTTACAAGGGTTTTCCCTTTCTAAATTTAAATTGATAAAACGATACACAATAGAACGATAGATATGCATCTATAAGTTCTAAGAACTACACTTAATTCCTACTTAGTAAACTACTCATTGAAAATTCTAACTATAAGGACTAAGATAGTTTCTTTATAGAAATTATTTGCAACTTTAACACAATGATATGGACTAACAAAGAATTTTTATTTCATTACTCTAAATCTCTTTCATAACATAATGATAACATTCTAGTATTTATCCAAGTAATTATTATTTTAATCTTAATTGTTGAATGTTTTAAAAAATAATGACTAAGGGTACACCTAACAGATGAACATGTTAACACCCCTAAGTTCTAGCACTATACTCTCCTCTTTTCATAATCACTCAAATGGGTTAATCCTACATAAGAATAATGTAAGCTTGTGAAAGGTTTCAATAGAAATTGATTTGATAAAAATAATCTTTTATTTTTACAAGCAATATTACATCTCAAAATTCATCTAAAATAAGATAAAATATTAGAATAATAATTTCTCAAAATTCTTCTAATTTTTTCAACAAATCTTTAGAATTTACACATTATTACTTCTTTACTTAACTTCTAATAGATTATCTAAGATCTTAATATATATGAACACTATTTATCATATTAAGTTCCAAGTTGAATTCTTACAAATTTTATCTTTGGTATTGATAACTTACATCATTCTAAAATAATTTTACTTACCTCACATGCAATCATTAATTCTATAAAATACATATAACTTAAATGATGCACTAAATAGATTCATGTTGCTTATATCAATAACTTAATAATCCAAGCAAAAAGCCATGTTAATCTAGTTTTTTGAGATAAAAAATCAAAAAATATCATAAATCTTGATACTCTCATCTTCCTAAAATTCTTCTGAGTAAGCTAGCTTGTGACATTCAAGCTATATATAAAAACATGATCTATTAAGTTTCCCGAAAGAGATATTAAATAATTCTTACAAGGCTGCTTAGAAGATTAAGTAGTTTATCTTAAAAATAAGGACCACACACATTTTGTGAGTGAGTCACATACAAACTCATAAGAAAAATTTTGTCTCCATGTGAAAGTGTGTGATTGAGGTGCTTTTGTAGAAGTATTTCTCAAACATGTTCCCTTAGAAATCCATACATATTTATCTTGCTTTAAATAAACAGATTTTCTAACTCAATAACTATAAGAAATATGTCCATGCCTATTACAATAATTACATACAACTTAGGATTTAGCATGAAAATAAAAAGTATGTAAACTAGCATTATTTCTATCATATTGTTATATGATGAAGAATGTTTATGCATTTATGAAATAGAATAACTTCTATTATCATTCATATATATATATATATATATATATATATATATATATATATATATGAACATTTTAATCAATATTTTTAGTCAAATAAGATGTAACATTAGAATTTGTATTAATACTTCTATTATTTCTATTCATATGAGTTAAATGTGGAGCATTTATGGGCACATATGAATAAGGATAAGAAGTAGAAGAACATCAAGGTACACTAACAAACATTTCTTTTAAATCATTTAACTCTTTTCTTACCATACCAATATTTCCTATGTTTTTTAAAATAAAATTTTCTTTTCTTAAAGAAATATTCTCACATTCAAAGAATCAATACATGAGTTGCCTAGGGCTAAAGATGTCTCATATTCATCAAATTTATTATGCAAGGTACTTAAATTAATAGCAAGTATAAGAAAATCACTTTAAAGTTGTTCATTTCTAATTTGGAGCTCCATGTATTGTCTTTCCAATAAGTAAAAATGATGGTCTTATTTGTCATATTTTATCTTAAGTCTAGCATAATTCCCAATCAATTTCTTATGCACAACTATAAGTTCATCAAAAGAAATAATCAATTCATCATCACTAACAATATGATTATCACTATTAGAGAAAGAAATGTATTGTGCACCTTAGAATAAAGAGCTTGCTCTTAAGGTGCATAAAGCTTCTCTTTTTTTCTCTATTCTTTTTTTATTTCTCATTTGCTTCTTATCTTGGGTAGGAAACATAACTTATTTGTCATATAAATTTTCTAGTTCCTGTGTATCCTCAAAATCAATTTTTAGATGATAAATATTGATTCTAATTTATTGAGACAAAGCAAAATAAAGATAATTCATTTCTTTATCATTTATGTGCCATAAACTTCTATATTATTGATCAAAATAATTTCAAACAATAAAAGAATTTTTAAATGAAAACCCTAAATCAAAATTAATATTTAAAATAAAGTGCTAAAATCATTTTTCTATAAAGAAAAATTTTCACCTTCAAGATAAGTGGATCCATGTAGTAAACCATATAAATAATAATTCACTAGAAAAAAAGAAATGAAAAAGATTATATCTTCTCTTAGAAATTTCATCCCTCGCTATAACCTTCTCTAATACCACTTAATGTAATCTATGTCGAGGTAATGCATTAGAGGCATTGGGGGTGAATTATGCTTTTAAATGTTTTACTATTTTTAAAATGTTTTCTTAAATAAAAATTTGTAAATCATAAAATCATTTATTTAATAATTTTTTTAAATAAAAATGTAAAAAGAAAATAAAAATTTAATGTTCTAAAAATATTTTTTAGGAAAATATTTTATGCTTAATAAAATATCATAAATTATATAATAATAAAGAAAATAAAAGTGACAAGAGATTTTTCGGTGATTCAATCAAGCCTGTGCCAATATTTAACATGATCAAGAATCCACTAACAAAGTCACTCTCTTTCATCATAGTAGGTCGAGGTAATATTTGTAAACTATATTTATTTATCATAGTAGGTAGAGATAACATTTGTAAATGACACCTATTTATCATACTAGGTGCAGGTTCACTATCATAATCGTAATTATAAAATCTTATGATATTAAAGTGAAATACAAAATAATAATAATTAGCCATAATGTTTCAATATTTATCTATAACAACACATATGGCACAAGTCTATGAATTAGGATGTCAAAATATGAATACATATATGAAATTTGTTGAAAAAATCTAATGGACTTAGTTTTGAAATATTAAATCTAAAATAATTATCAAAATGCATTAACATTATTAAAGAAAATGGAATTAGTAAAGAACTCGACTTTATATGAACTTTTCTAGAAATATACAAAAGAATAAGAAAATAAATAGGCAATTTTAAAACATTCACTAGTAAGATGTGTAATCAAAGAAAATGATGATGCAAGAAAGAAAAAAATTAGTTACAAACACGACTCCAATGTTGAAATCATATTGTAATTTTCAATTTTTAATTTTCTCTTCCCAAAATATTAATGTAGAAAGTTTAATTCATTAATCCTCTATCTTTTAAGACTCTTTTATTTATATTATAATATCTTAAATGAAATAAAATTTTTATTGACTATAAAAGGTCACCTAAAATAGTTATTATAATTTGATGTTCAAAACAAACACAAACATCTTTCTAAAACACTTATTATGAGTAGGAATAGTGGTTGACATCTAATCTGGGATGACAAAAAAGGAGCCACTCTATCCAAATATTGAATAAAAGGTCCATATCTAATATAAGTGAAATTTGATCTGGATCATTAGATCTCACATGCTGGATGGATGGTGCTGATAAATGAAAGCACTATTCATAAAGTTAGAGGCAATCTTATTCATTCAACCAAGATTTATGATTGGATGGCTAGATGAAATGTACTATTCACAAATGTAAAGAAACTCATAAATATTTTATTAGGATTAAATATGGGCAACAAGATGAAAATTACTATTCAAAATGGAAAACTTTCTCATCCATTTGATCTAGCTTGTTAGATGAATGGTTTGATGGAATTTACCATTCGTAAAGGTGAATGTGATCTTAATTGTTTGATCATAAAAATATGTATTCAGATGGCTCTAGTTTGCTCTAATTTAAAAGAAAACTGGTCAAGTTTTAGTCTCACATTACAAGCATATATATGATTTTTACCATTTATAATACTTCTTTCACACATAAAGGTTAGCCTAATGGGTTTGGCTATCCCCTCATGCTCTTAGGAAGTAATGCCCTAAGTCAACTGTGTATATATTTATAGATCTAACATGACCTGATCATATTTCTAAGAGTTCATGAGTCTTCCTAACATATTATGCCTAAGCCAATTCAAGAGTTATTTCTTAATCTAATTTAATCAACTTAGATTCGAGCTTGACAAGATTTTGTTTATTGAAACAATTTGAGCAACTTGGCCTCTAATGTTTGGGCTTAGTCATGTGTGGTTGTTTGGTAAAATTTTTATTTTTTAAGTCATCTTTTAATTATTAATATTTTTTAACTTTTCAAATATTTTTTTATCTATTAAAGTAAGCAAAATACTTTTTTAAGTACTAAAAAAAAGTGCACTAAAAAATAATAATAATGTAAGAGAATGAATGGTGTTATGTAATCTAATTATGATATATACAAACATGTGATAGGATAAACAATCAAACCAATAGATATTTTAGAGATGAACACCTAATGATTAGCTACTCTACAAATAATATGATCCATAGCTCCTTGATAAGCCATTTCAGTTACAGTTATCACATGGTCACCATCACAACTTTACATTACTTCGCTTATGGATTTCTCCATGAGGCGTTATATTAAAACTCTCTTATTAGTTAAAGCTCTAAGATCTTAAGACAATGATCTAAATGATATTGAAAATTGCAATAGAGAAACAAAAGTAATTATTTTGTTCCTATAAAATAGGTGGTCTCATAACCAATAGTAAACAACAATGCGGGTGCATGTGCATTCTATATTTCGACATGTGTGTACATGTGCAGATCAATGTGTGTCTATGCACATGTCTGTATGTGCAGTTACATATTTGTGTGTGTGCTTATACGTGTATGTATGATTGTGTATGTGTATATATGTTTGTGTTTGTCCATGTGTAGATGTGTTTATCCATGTGCTTTAGTGGTGTGTGTTGGGGTGAATGTGAGCATGTATATGTTCATGTGTGTAAATATGTGTGTATGTATGCATGCATGTGGGCATATCAATAAATGTGTGTACATGTTTATGTGTGTGTGTGTGTGCATTCATGAGTGTGTGTCAGTTAGTGTGTGTAAGTCTGTGTATGTTGGATCAAGAGTGTGTGTGTATGTACATATGTTTGTGTATGTGTGCATATATATGCTTGTGTGTTTGTGTATGCATATGCATATGTGCTCGTATATATTTGTGTGTGTTTGTGTATTGGTGCATGTGTGTGTGCCTGTATGTATGTGTCTATGTGCTTTTGCATGTGTATGTGTTGTCTGCAAGTGTTTTTGTATATATGATTGTAATAAATGTGTATATGTATGTGTGAATGTGTGTTTGTATGTGTGTGTATGTGCATCTATATGTTCATGTGAGTGTGAGAGCTTGTGTGCATGCATGTGCATGTGTGAGTTCTAGTGCATGTACATTTGTGTGTATGTGTTTGGGCATGGGTGTGCCTATATTTGTTGTTGTGTGTGCACCTACATGTGAATGTGTGTGCATGTGTCTGTGTAGCTATGCAAGTGAGTGTATGTGTGTAGACACATTTGTGCTAGTGCTTGTACATGTTAGTACGTGTGTGTACATTTGAGTGTGTGCATAAATGCAAGCGTTCGTGTGCGTGTGTGTGTGTATGTACTTATGCATGTGTGTGAGGGTACTAGTATCTACGTGTTTGTGCATGTGTTTTTCTATGAGTGTGAATGTGTATGCATGTATGTGTTTGTGTACATACATGTGTGTGTATGTATTTACATGTGTGTACATTGTGTATGTATGTGTGTATGCTTGTGTGCATGTTTAAGGGGTCATCACTATGTATGTGTGTGAGCATGTGCACATGTATGCATGTGTTTGTGTATGTGTGTGTGTGCATGTGCGTGTGTTCATGTGGTCTGTCAATAGGTGTGTGTGTGTGTGTGTGTGTGTATGTGGGTGTGTGTGATTATAAATGTATGTTTACTTGTGTGTTCATTGTTATTGTGCATGTGTCTATATGGTGGTGTGCATGCATGGATGCATTTATGCATTTGTGCAAAAGTGTGTGCATGTGTATATGCATACATGTGCATGGGTGTGTGAGCACGTGTGTGCAGGTGGATGTGTGTGTGTGTGTATGCAAGTTTATGTGTTTGTGCATGTATATGTGTGTATGTAGACGTGTGCATTCATAATCATGTGAGTGTGTGTATGTGTGCCTATGTGTGTTTGTGTATATGCTTATTTTTGTGTATGAGCAATATGTGAGTAATTGTTTGTGTGCATATGTTTGTGTATGCACGTGTTTGCGCATGCATGTACAAGTGTGTGTTTGTGGGCATGTTTTTGTTTTTGTGTGCATGCTAGTTTATGTTCGTGCATGTGTGTGTGTGCATATGCGTGTGTATGTGAGTGTGTGTGTTGGTTTATATGCATGTGGTTATGCTTGCACATGTGTGTGTGTGTGTGTGTGTGTGTGCATATATGTGTGTGCTTGTGTGTGTGGGTGCAAGTGTGCATGTGTGTGTGTATTCTTGTACATGTGCTTATGTGTGTGGGTATGCATGGGTGTTTGTGTATGCATGTGAGTTTTTGTGTGTGTCGATTTATTTGTTATACTTTTAGATGCACTTATGTGTAAATATGGGTGTCTATGTGTGTGAAATCATGTGCCTATGTTTTTGTTCACCTAGAAGTATGTGTATGATTTTGTGTGTTTGTATGAGTAGATATGTGCTTCTTTATGTGTGTGAGAGAGAGCATATGCTTGCATGTTCTTGTGTGATCATGTATGCATGTGTGCTTGCTGGTATCTGTGGGTGCATATGTATGCATGTGGAGATGTGTGTACATGTTAGTATATGTAGCTGTGTGCATGCAAGTGTGTAGGTGTGTGTATATCTATGTGCTTATCATGCATATGCACATATGTATGTTTCTGTATATGAGCATGTGTGTGTGCATTTGTGTGGACATGTGCACACCTGTGTGTGGATGAGTACATTGGTGCAGCTATGTCTGGGTGTATCTTTCTTGTGTGTATGAGTATGCATATTTGTGTGTGGGTGTACATCTTTGTGTACACCAAACATGTGTATATGTGGGTGTGTATGCTCTTATGTTTGTGTGCATGTGTGCCTTTATATGTGTCTATGCATATGCATGCATATGTGTGTTTGCATGTGTGCACACAAATGCACGTGTGTGTGCTCATGTGTGTGCACATATGTACATGTTTATGCACACATATGTGTATAGGTATGTGCATGCTTGTGTGTGTTTGTGTGAGCACGTGTGTGTATGCGTATGTGCCTGTACACATGTGCATGTTTGTGCACATGTGTGTATACTTGTCCATTTGTGTGTATGCATGTGTGCTTGTGTGTATGTATGTATGTGTGTACATGTGTGTGGGTGTAGGCTTCTATTAGTGTGTGTGTTTATGCTTGCATGTGAGTGTGTGTGCTTATGCATGTGTATGTGTAGATGAGTGCATGTCTGTCTATTTGTTTTAGGTGTGTGTGTGTGTATGTGTGTAAGTATGTCTGTGAGTTTGCATGTGTATGTCTACACATGTGTCTGTATGCATGTGTGTGTTTCATTGTTGCATGTGTTGGTGTTGTGTGAGTGTGTTTGTGCAAATGTGTGTGCGTGTTCTTTTTTGTGTGTATGTCATGCATGTGCACATGTGTGTGTGCAGTCTTGTGCACTTGTGCATGTAAGCATGTGTATGCTGTGGGTATGTGCGGCTGTGTGTGTGCTTGTGTATGTATGTATATGTGTGTGTGTGTGTACAAGTTTGTGTGCATATGACTATGTATTTTTGTGTGTGTATGTGTTCATTTCTGTGTGTACATGAATTTTTAAGTGTGTGTGCATGTATGCATAAGTGTCTATGCATGTGTGAGTGTTGACACACATGTGTGTTCTTTTTTTGTGTGTTATGCAAGCACAAGTGTGTGCTTCCAACTGCATGTATGTGAATGTGTGCATGCGTGTCCATGTGAGTGCTTGTTTGTGTCCCTATGTATATTTGTGTGTTTTATGTGCATGTGTGTGTCTGTGTGTATCTGATTATGTTTATTTGTGTGCAAGTGCATCCACAAGCATATGCATGCATGTGTGTATAAGTGCATGAGTGTGATTGTGTGTACTTGTATATGTATTAGCATGTGTGTCTGTGTGTCTGTGTGCATGTGTGTGTGTTGGTGTCTGTGTGCATTTGTTTTTGTGGTTGTGCACATTCATGTACTTACATTGTGTGGGCGTATATCTATGTGCTTGTTGATGTCTAAGTGCATGTGTATATGTGTGTGTGTGCATGCACGTGTGTGGGTTTGGGTTTGTGCATATGCACGTGTGTTGTGCAAGTGTGTAGGCATGTGTATGTGGGTGTGTGTGTGCACATGCATGATTGCAAGCATGCAAGTGCAAGTCTGTATGTGTGTGGCTAGGTGTGTGTGCATGCATATGTGTATGCGCAAGCATGCATTTGCATGGGTGTATGTGTGGGTGTGGCTGTGTCTGTGCTTGTGTGTGTATGTGTGCATGTGCATGTGTGTGTGAAAGTTTGAGTGCAAGTCTTCAGGTTTTATGCATGCATGCAAGCACATGTGCCTATGTATTTGTGCATATGTGGGCATGTGCATGGGTGTTTGTACTATGTGTGTTACTTCATGCATGCATGTGTTTATTTATGTGCATGTTCATGCATATGCACACGTGCATACATGTGTTCACATGTTTTTGTGTGTGTACATGTTTGTTTGCATATGTGTGTTTGTGCACATGTGTATACGAGTGTGTGCACAATCATGTCAGTCCATTTATGCATGTGTACATGTGTGCATTTATTAGTGTGTGCAAGTGAGTGTATATGTATGTGTGTGTCTGTCGATGCATTTGTTTGAATGTTTGTATGCATGTGTTCTTGTGTGTCAATGTGATTTACATGCATGTCTATACTTGTGGGTGCATGTGAGCATGTGTACATGTGCATATGTTTGCACATGCATACATTTATGTGTGAGTCTTTTTCCTTGTGTGTGTCTATGCATTTTATGTATGTCTTTGTGTAGGTTTGTATGCATGTGCATGTGTGTGTATGTGTGTATCCATGTGTGGTTGTGTGTGGGTACCTGATCGTGCATGTACTCTTGTGTGTGTGTGTGTTCTTCTATATGTCTATCTGTATGTTTCTGCATGTGTTTTTCTGTGTGTGCTCATGTGCTAGTATGAGTGCATGTTTGGATGTTAGTGTTCTTGTGGGTGTGCATGTGCATGTGTGTGTCTTTCATTGTGTTTGCATGTGTGTATATGTGCTTGTGTGTGAGTATACATGCATATGTGTATGTGTGTGTGTGCCTGTGAGTGTGTGCATGTGTGTATGAATTTGTGCTCAGTTTGGGTGTATGTATGTGCGTGTGTGTTTCTATGTTCTATGTTGTGTGTGCATGCCAATATGTGTGTGTGTGTGTGTGCATGTGTGTTTATGTGTGTGTGTGTGTATGAAGGTGCATGGATGCATGTGTTTGTGTGTCTTGTATAGACATGTGGGTGCATGTGTGTGTTGTGTGTGTGTGTGTGTGTGTCTATGTGCGAGCATGCCTATGTGGGTGCATGCACGTGTGTGTATGCATGCTCATGTGTGTGTGAGCTTGTACACATGTATTAGCATATGTCTCCTTGTGGATGTGCATGTGTGTTTCTCTATGGGTGTGTGTATGTGTTGGTACATATGGTGTGTGTGTGCATATGTTTATATGGCTATGCAAGTGCAATGGTGTGTGGGTATGTGTCTACATGCTTGTGCATATGTGCATGCATGTGTATATTTGTGTGTGGGTTTGTTTGTGTGCATGCATGCATTTTTATGTGAGTGTATTTGTGTGTGAGTGTGTGTTTGTGTGAGCAGGTGTAGGTGTCTGTACATGCATACATTTGTGTGTGTTTATGTGTCAATGCACACATGTAAATATGTGTATTTGTGTGTGTGTGTGTATGTGTTTGTGTGAGTGAGTGCATGTGCATTTGTATGTGCATGGAGGCACATGTGTGTGGGGTGCATCTATGCTTATGTATGTGTTCATGCGTATGTATATGATTATGCATGTGTTTGTGCATGTGTGCATGTTTGTGCATATACATGTGCTTGTTAGTGTGTATGCTTATGTGTGCATGTGTATGAGCAAGTGCATCTATGTGTGTGGACATGTGTGTGCATGTCTTTGGGCAGTGTGCCCACATATGAATATTTATGCATTTGTGCATTTGCAGACATGTGTGCTTATGTGTATGCATGTGTGTGTGCGTGCGAATTATCTTTTGTATGTTTGTGCTTGCTTGCTCACACATGTATGTTCGTGTATATGTGTGTGTGTATGTGCATGTCTGAGTTTGTATGCATGTGAATACATGTGTGTTTGTGTATTTGTGCATGTGTGGGTGCATGTGTGTGTGCTTGTACAAATGTATTTGCATGTGTATGTGTTTGTGTGCTTATGCATATGTGTGTGTGCATGCACGTGCAAGTGAACATGTGTGCATGCTTGTGTGCTCATATGTGTGCATGTGTGTATTTGTGCATGTCTATATCTAGGTATGCGATTGTGTTTTTGTGCATGTGTGTGTACCTACATATGTTCAGGTGTGTATGGGTGTATATATGCTTGTTTTTCTTTTGTGTATGTTTATTTGTGACTATGTGCATGAGTGTGCATGTGTGTGTGTGTTTGGGTGTGTATGTCTATGTACGTGTCTGTGTGTGTTTTTATGCATGCATATGTATGCACTATGTGTGTATGATCATGTTTATGTGCAATTGTGTGTGCATGTGTGACTGTGTGTGTGTGTGCTATTTCTGTGTATGTTTGTATCTGCATTCATGTGTTCATGCACATGGATATGTGTTTGTGTTTGAGTGCATCTTTGTGTGTGCATAGGTGTGCAGACGTGTGCATACATGCATGTGTGTGAGTGTGTGTGTGCATGTGTTTATGGATTTGTGTGTGTGTGTGCAAGGATGTACTCAAGTCTTTGTTCATGTGCGTGTGTGTGCACCTATATTTGTGTGTTTAAGTGTGTGTGTGTGCATGTGCATAAGCATATGAGTGTGTGCTTATGCAAGTGCATGTGTGTGTGCATGAACATGTTTGTGTGTGTGTGCGATGCACATGTGTGGGCACATGTTTGTGTGCATGTTTATTGGTGGTCAGATGTATGTGTGTGCACATATTTGTGTGTGCATATGCATGTGTCTGTGTAGGTCTGTGTATAAAATTGTTTGAGTGTATTCATATGAGCATATATGTGTGTGCCGGTATGTATGTGTGTATGTGTCTATGTACCTATGTGTGTGGGTGTGTTTTTGTGGGTGCTTATATGCATGTACTTGTGTGCATGCACATGTGTGTGCATGTGTGTGAGCATGATTGTGTGTGTATGTCTACATGTGTGTGTGTGTTTGTGTCTTTGTGTGTTCATTTTTGTGTGTATATGTGTCCATGTGTGTATCCACCCACATGTGTATGCACATGCACATGTGTGTATGCTTGTTTGTACTTGTATATATGCATGTGAGCTTGTGTACGTATGCATGTTCCTATGTTTCTGTGTCTATGTGTGCTTGTGTGCATGCATGCATGTGTGTCTGGGTACTTGTGTGTGTATGTGCATGCACTTATGTATATGTGGCTATCTGTGTATAAGTCTGTACATCTTTGTATGTGTGCCTTTGTCATGTGTGTGTACATGTTTATGCATTTTTGTGTGCATGTGCTTGTGTGAGGTTTTGTGTGTCCACATGTACATGTGTTTGTGTGTGTTCGTGTGTGTGTGCATGAGCATTCGTGTATATGTACGTGTGTGTATGTGTGCAGACATACACATGTGTTTATGTGTAAGTGCGAGTGTGTTTGTTCATCTATGTGTAGGTGTATGCTTGCGTTTGTGGGCATGCCTACTTGCGTGTATGCATGTATATGTATGTATATGGATGTGCATGTATCTGTGTGTTTTTTGTGCATGTTTTGAGTCTATGTATGCCAGTATGTGTGGATGTGCATGTGCATGTTCATGCATGTGTGCGTGAGTATATGTGGGGGCATGTGTGCATGTATGTGTGTGCGTTTATGTATGTGTGTGCATATGTGTGCTCATGTATGAGTACATGTGTGTGAATGTGCATGCATGTGTGCATGTGTGTGTGTGCACATTATGTGTATAGGTGTGTGCATGTGCATGTATACATGTTTGTGTGTTTGAGTGCATGATTATGCATCCACATGTGTATTTGTGCAAATGAGTCTATATTTGTGTGGATATATGCATCTATAACTATGTAAGCATGTGTTTGAATGTGTGTGTGTGTGTGTGCATGTGAATGTGGGTTTACATGTGTTTGTGTATGTTTGCATTTATGTGTGCATACATACACAAGTGTGTGAATATGTGTGTGTATTTTTTGTGAGTGTATTTGTGTCTGGATCTTACCTGTGTGTTTTTGTGTGTATATTAAGCATATGTGTTTGCTTGTGTTCTTGTATGCTTGTGTGCATGCATGTATGTACATGTATAGTTGTGGGTGTGTCTGTGCATGCTTGCTTCGTGCATGTGTCTTAGTGGGCATGTGCATGTGTGTGTGCATTTGTACAAATGTGTGTATATGATTTTTCATGCGTGCTTATGTAGGTGTTTGTGAGTGAGTGTGTGTGTGTATTTGTTTGCATGTCAATGTGGGTGTGTGTGTTTATGTGCATGTGTTTGTCCATGTGCATGTGTGTATGTGCATGCATATGTGTGTCCACGTGTGTGTGTGTATGTGCATGCATGTGTGTGTGCATGCATACATTTTTATGTGTGTGTGAGTGCATCTACATGTGTGTGTTTTTGTGCATGTGTGGGTGCATGTGGATATTTTTAGGTGTGTGTGACAAGTGTCTGCATATGTGTGTGCATATGTGCATATATCTATGAGTGTGTGTGTGTACATACATGTGTGTATGCATGTGCATGTTTGTGCATGTGTGTGGGTGTGTGTTTTCATGTTGGTGTGTGTCCCTCCATGTGTGTGTATGTGTGAATGCATGCGTTTGCATGTACATGCACATGTGTGTTTGTGCATATATGTGTATCTACATGCATATGTGTGCATGCACATGTATGCATGCATGTGTGTGTGCATAAGCATGTGTGCTTGTTTGTGTCTATGCAAGTGCATAAGTACATGTGTGTGTGTGTGCATGTGTGTCTTGTTGTGGGCATGAGTGTGGGTTGGTATGTCCGCATGCATGTGGGTTGGTATGTCCGCATGCATGTGGGTGCACTTGCATGGATACATATGCATGTGTGTGCATTTAGATTTGTTTGTGTGTGTGTGTGTGCAAGTGGGTTGGTGCATGTTTGCTTGTGTGTCTACATGTCTGTGTGGTGCATGCATGAGTGAGTTTATTTGGGTGTGTTGGTGTAAGTGCATGTTCATGTGTGTTCATGTATGTAGGTGCCCATATCTGTGTCCACATATGTCTGCATGTTCATGCTTGTGCATGTGCGTGTGTATGCATGTGTCTGTGTGTTCTTGTGTGTGTGCATGTGTGGGTGGGTGCACGTTTGCATTCCATGAAAGTGTGTAAGAATGCATGTGTATGTGTGCTCTTTGGTGTGTGTGTGCATATGCATGCACGTGTGCTTGTACATGTAAGTGTGTGTTTGTTTGCATTCATATGTGCATGTATGTGCGTGCATGTGTGCATTTTTTATTGTTTGTGTGCATGCATGGATGTTTACATTTGTGTGTGTACATGTTGTGTATGTGTGTTTATACATGTATAAGTGCATGTGTTTGTGGGTGTGCATGTGCATGTGTATACATGTGCTTTTGTATGCATTGGTCCGTGCAGACATTTATGTGTATGTTCTTGTGTATGTATTTGAGTGTGTGTGTGTGTGTGTGAGCATGTTTGTTAGTGTGTGTGCTTATTAGCATGAGTGCAAATGCATGTATGCATGTATGCTTGTGTATGTCTAAGTATGCATAAGTGTGTCTATGCCCACATGAACTTTTGCATGTTTGTGTGTGTTGTGCATACGTGTGGGTGCATGCATGTGGGTCTAGGTATGTGTGCATGTAAATGTGTATAAGCGTGACTGTATGTTTATGCTTATGTGTGTGTTTGCATGTGTTTGAGTGTGCATATGCATGTGTACCTATGTGTATACATGTCTATTAATGCATGTGTATATGTTTGTGTTTGTGGCTTTGTGCAAGAGTGTGTACAAGTTTTTATGCTTGTGTGTGTGTGTGGTTTCATGCATATGCATGTCTAAGTGTGTGTGTGTGTGTGTATGTGTGTGCATATGTGTGCATGTGTGTGAGATTGTGTATGTATGCATGTGCATGCATGTTTTTGTGTGTTTGTATTTGCAAAAGTGTGTATATGTGTGTGTGTTCCTGTTTGTGCCTATGCAAGCACACACATATGTGTTTACAAGTGGGAGGGTGCATGTCTATGTGTTCATGTGTTTGGGCGTGTGTGTGTGAGTGTTCATTCATAACTACATGTGTATGTGTGCATGTGTGTGTGCATGTCGACATGAATGCATGTGTCAGCATGTGGTTGTTTGTATGTGTGTGTGTGAATATATGTGATTATGCATGTGTGTTGCATGTGTTTGTATAGATGTGTGCTTATGTGCACATCTATGTAGATGTGTGCATTTGTGTATGTGTGTATGTATGTGTACATGTGCATGCATGTGTGTTTGTACATGCATGTGTGTGCATATATGTCTATGTGTGCTTATGCTTGCGTAGGTTTGCATGCATTTGTACACATGTGTGTGTGTGCATGTTTGAGTTTGAGTACATATTACTGCACATGTGTGTATGCATGTGTGCTTGTGTGTGTGTGGCTGCATGTTTATGTGTGCATATATGAATTTGTGGAAGCATGTGCAGGTGTGTTTATGCATGTTTGTTTATATGCTTAGGTGTTTATGCATGAGAGCACACATGTGTGTGTGTGTGTGCATGTGTGTGTGGGCATGTGTGCTTGTATGTGTGTGTGGATGCGTGTGTGTGGTTGTGCATATGTTTGTGAGCATATCTAAGTGTGTGTGTGTATGTGCAAGCATACTTGTGTGAATGGTTGTATGAGTGTGTTCATGCATGTGTGTACTTGCATACATGTTTGCATTTGTGTTTATGTATGTGTGCAAATGTGTATGTAAATATGTGTGTTCATGTTTATTCAAGTTGGCAATTGTGAGTGTGCTTATGTATGCTTGTGTGTGTGTAAGTTGATGTGTGTGTGTGTGTGTATGTGTGTATGTATAAGGGTGTATGTGCAATGGATGTATGCATGTGTGCATGTTTGTGCATTCATGTGTGACTGTGCATGTTTGTGTGTGCATGTATATGTGCACAGGTGTGTAAATGCATGCTCGAGTGAATGGATGTGTGTTTGTGTGTCCAGGTGTGTGTGTGTGTGTGTGCGTATGCTTATTTATGTGTGTGTGTCTCTGTGTGTTTGTGTGCATGTGTGCATTCGTGTGTGTGTGTATGTGCGCGTATATGTATGTGAATGTGTGCATACATCTTCGTGTTTGTAGGTGTGTTTGTGCTTGTGTATGTGTATATGCACTTGTGTGTGTATATGTGCATACATGTGTGTATGAGTTGTAAGTTTGCACCTATGTGAGAGCAATTATGCACTTGTGTGTGTTCATTTGTGTGTGTGTTTAGATTCATGTGTGTGGGTGTCTATGTGTGTGCATGTCTTCATACTTGTGTATATATCTATGTCCATATGTATGTGTTTGTGTGTGCATGCATGAGTGTGCATGTGTAAATCAGTGTGTGTGCAAGTGCACAAGTGTATGTATGTGTGCGTGTCTATGTGTATATGCATGTGCATGCATTTGTGTGTGCATTGATATGTGTGTGTGTAAGTGTGTAGGTGCTTTTTTTGTTCATGTGTGTGTGTATCTTTGCTAGTGCATCTAAGCATGCGCATGTGATTGTGCATGCATGTGCGTATGCATGTGTGTGCATATGTTTGTGAGTTTGCAACTATGCATGGGTACACACATGTGTGTGTGTGTACGTGTATGTGCGTGCATGCATGTGCATGGTCATATGTGCATGTGTGTGTGTGCATGTACAGGCTTGTGTTCTTGTGTGTATGTTGTATATGTGTTTGTGTATGTGCGCTTGTGTTTGTGTGTATGCATGTGTGCATGTGTGCATGGGTGTGAATGTGTGTGCTTGTGTGTACATGTGCATGTGCATGCATGTTTATGTATGTCCATGTGTGCATGTGTGTGCATTCTCAAGCATATGTGCATGCATGCATGCTTATGTGTGCATATTTGTATGTGTGCAAGAGTGTATTTGTAAGTGTGTGGTTGTGTTTGTTTGTGTTCATGCATGCATGTGTGTGGTTGTATATGTCCTTTGTTGTTAGTGTTTGTAGAGGTGTGCACGTGTGTGTGTTTTTGCATGTGCAAGTTTGCATGCATGTGCATGTTTGTGTGGGCGTATGTGTGTGTGTGTGTGAGTGTGCATGTAGGTGCTTATGTGTGTGTGTACATGCTGCATGTGTGTTTGCATGTACTTATGTGAGCATGATTTTATTTGTGTAGGTGGGTGTGTGTGTGTGTGTGCAAGCCTGTCTATGTATGTGTGTGTTTGTGCATGTGTTTGTGTGTGTGTGCATATTTGTGCATGGTGCTAGTGTCTGTGTTTATGTTTCCATGTACATATTTGTGTGTGTGTGTGTATTGTGCTTGGATGTGTGTGCATGTGTCTGTAGGAGTGCATACATTTGTTTGCTTATATGTGTGTGTGTGTATGCACACAAACACATGTGTGTCATGTGTGTGTTTGTGTGTATGTGTGTGCATATGTGTGTATGTGATTATGCATGTGTGTGATCATGTGTATGCTCATGCTTGTATCTATACATGCGTGCTTGTGTGTCTGTGCATGCTTTCTTGTCAGTATGTGTTTCTATGTGTGTTTGTCTGCATGTGCATGTACAAGTGTGTATGTGCATGTGCAATTATGTGTGTGCATGTGTGAGTTTGTGTCCCTATGAGTGAGTATATGTGTATGTGAGTGTGCTTATGTGAGTGTGTGGGTACATATGTGTGTGCATGTGTGTGCTCACACATGTGTGTAGATGCTTGTGTGTGAGTGTGCATGTGTGAGTTTGTTTCCCTATGAGTGAGTATATGTGTATGTGAGTGTATGGGTACATGTGTGTGTGTGTGCTCATGTATGTGTGTACAAGCTTGTGTGTGAGTGTGCATTTGTGCATGTATGTTTGCATGCATGTATGTCATCTGTGTGTGCTTGTGCATGCATGTGGGGTGTTTGTGTGTGTGCATCTGTTTGTGTCCATGTGCAGCTATGTGTGAATGTGTGCATGTATTAATGTATGTGTGCATGCATCTGTATGTATGTTTGTGTGTGTGTGTACTCGTGTGTCATTGTGTGTGTGTGTGCCCAAGTCCAAGTGCGTGTGTGTTTGTGTGTGCTGCATATGTGTGGGGAGGAGTGTGTGCACTGTTGTGTGAGTGTGTGAGCACATGTTTGAGTACAAGTTTGAGCATACATGTGTGAGTGTGTCTTTTGTGTGCATACATGTGTGCATCTGTGTGAGCACACATGTGTGTATGCATGCTTGCTTACATGGATGTATGAGTGTGTTTGCATGCATGTCTGTATGTGTGCTAGTGTATGTGCATGTATGTGGGTGCATGTGCATATGTGTGTTTTTATGTGTGTGTGCATGTGTATATGCATGTATGTGTGAGCGTCAGTGTGCATATGTGCACATGTGTGTGCATGCATGTGTGTGTGTGCATGTTTGTATGTGTGTTTATCTTTTAGGGTGCATGTGCATGCATGTATATATGTCTGTGTGTGCTTGTGCATGTGCTTGTGTGAGTATATTTGCATGTGCACATTGAGACATGCATGTCTATGCATGTGCATGGGAGCACACATGTGTGCACATGTATGTGTGTGCATGTTTATGTGTGCACTTTTTGGCAAGCATGTGTTTGTGTTGGTGTGGGTATGTGCATCTATGTGCCTCTTTGCATGTGTGTCTACATGTGTATTTGTGTGTGTGCATGCATATATGTTGTATGTGTTTGTATGTGAGCATGTGTCTGAGTGTGCACATGTGTGTGCATCTGAGTGTGTACTTTGTTATATGTTTTGTTTGTGTGTGTGTGTGTTCATTTGTATGAGCATGTTTGAGTCTATGTGCCTGCATGCTTGTGTGTGAATGTGTATAAATGTACATCTGTATGAGTGTATTTGTGTATGAGTGTGTGCGTGTGTTTATGCTATGTGGTTGTATTTATATGTCTATATGTGTGCATGACAACGTGTCTATTTGTGTGTATGAGTATGAATGTCTATGGGTATGGGTGTGTGTGTGTACGTATGCATATGCATGTGTTTTCACATATGAGTGTCTATGTGTGTGT
This sequence comes from Vanilla planifolia, assembly GCA_023846275.1. Taxonomy (NCBI): domain Eukaryota; kingdom Viridiplantae; phylum Streptophyta; class Magnoliopsida; order Asparagales; family Orchidaceae; genus Vanilla; species Vanilla planifolia. Next base: position 61,784 of record JAIUJO010000460.1, on the reverse strand, counting down.
GCATATACGTGTGTATGTATGTGTGTATATAAGTGCATGTGAATGTTCTATGTGCACATGTGCATGTATACATGAGTGTGTCTGTCTATCTATATGTATGTGTGTGATCATGTTTGTGTGTGTGCATGCATGCATGTGCATTCTTCCCTACATCTTTATGTATTTCTTTCTATGCATGATTGTGTGTGCTTGAGTTTGTATACATGTGGATGTGTATTATGTGTGCATATATTGCATGTTTGTGTGCTTGCATACGTGTGTGTATATGTGTGTGTGTGTGTGTGCATGATTATCTACTTGGTGTGTTTGTGCATGTGTGCTTGCCTCTGAGTTTTGTGAATGTTCATTTACATATGTGTTTATGTGTGTGTGTAAGTGTTTGTGGGTGCATGTGTGTTATTGTATATGTTTATGGGTGTATGTGTGTGTGTGTTACTATGCACATGCATGTGTGTATGTGTCTATGTCAACTTGTGTATGCATGTGTGCGTGCAAGTGTCTATGTGTCCATGAGCGCATGTGTCTGTCTATTTTGTGTGTGTATGTGTGCATGCATGTGTCTATTTGTGTGTTTGTGTGTTTATGTATATGTGTGCAAGTGTGTGTGTCTATTTGTGTGTGTGCACGTATGCGTGTTTGGGGGGTGTGGTCTGTCTGAAGGTCTCTATGTGTGTGCACATGTATGTGTTTGTGTGTGTGTGTGCATGTGTATGTGTGTGCATGGAGTGTGCACATGCACACACATGTGTTTGTGTGTGTTGGTGTGTATGTGTGTGTCTATGTGTGCATATGTGTCTGAGTGCATACATTAGTGTGTGTGTGTGTGTGTGTCTACACTTGCATGTGTGTGTGTGGACATGTACACATGTGTGTGTTTGTGGGTGCATATGTGTGCATGCTTATGTATGCACATTTGTGTTCATACATTTGTGTATATGTGTGCTTATATGTGCCTATGTGTGCGTTCGTGTTTGCATGTGCTTTTGTGTGTGTGTGTGCATGCATGTATGCATGTGTGTGTGGGTGTGTGTATGTGTATGCATGAATGTGTTGCGTGTGTTTTTGTGTTCTTCTGCATGTGTGTGCATGAATGTGTTGCACTCACATCTTTGTGCATGTGTGCATGTTTTGTATATGTGTGGGTGCATGTGTGTATGCATGTGATTGTGAATGCACGACAATATTTGTGTGTACATGTGTGTTTGTTTGTGTGTGATTGTGTTTGAGTGCATGTGTGTTTGCAAGTCTATACATGTGTGTGTGTTCAAATTTGCATATGCTCTTGCGCATGTGCATGTGTGCTTGTGCGTGTGTGTGTGTGTGTGTGTGCATTTGTGTGAGTATGTGCATGAGTGTATGTGTGCATGTGTGTGTGTGAGCTTGTGTACTTGCGTGTGCATGTGTGCATACTTATTTAAGTGTATGTGTGTAAGCACACGTGTGTGTGCATTAGTGTGCGTGTGTTTGTGCGTGCTTGTGCACGTGTGTGTGTGTGTGTGTGTGCTTGTGTATGTGTATTTGTTTAAGCTTCTGTGTGTGCATGTATCTGTACTGGTTGATATAATCTTTGTAGAGCTAATGCATAAGAGGGGTGTGAATTATACTTTTAAATTTTTTGATATTTTTAAAATCTTTTCTTAAATTAAAAATTTGGCAATCATAAAAGTATTGATTTAATAATTTTACTAAATTGACATATAAAACAAAAATGGAAATTTTATAATTATAAAAACATTTTTTAATAAAATGTTTATTCCCTAATAAAAGTAATTTTCATAAATTTATTTCATATATATTTTTAATTAAATATTACTAAAAAAGAGAAATGTAATAAATTGCATTGTAACAAAAAATAAAAGTGATAAGATTTTTAGGTGGTTCGACCTTACTTGTGCTTGCATCCACCCCCAGTCAATCAAACGAAGATTCCACAAAGAAAGTCACTCTCTTTGCCATAGTAAGTTGAGATAATCTTTACAAATCATACCCTTTTGTGGCAGTAGGTAGAGGTTCACCTTCATAATCTCAATTATAAAGCTTACAATATTAAATCATAATAAAAAAAATTAATTAATAATAATGTTTCACTATTCACTTATAAAAGCCTACATTACACATGTTTATAGACTGTAGTATTGGAATATGATTGTAAGTATGAAAAGTTTGAAACAATCTAAAAGATTTAGTTTTAAAATATTAAATCCAAAAGATTTATCAATATGCACTAACATTATTATGAAAACTAGAATCAACAAAGATCTTACTCTAATATGATCATTTTTAGAAATATAAGGAATAAAAAATAATCAATTATAAAGAAGTCACCAATAAGATGTGCAATCAAAGAGAATGCTGAAGCAAGAAAACAGAAAAATGAGTTGCAAACACGATTCTAACAAGGACGTCAAAATCGAATTGTAATTTTTGGTTTTGCACCTTCACTTTCAAAAATATTAATGAAGCAAGATTAAAATCATTAATCTTCTAACTCCTAAGGCTCCATTATTTTTATTAGAATATTTTATACTAAAATATATTTTTTTAAATGATTGGAAAGGGACACTTAAAATAGTTGTTATATTTTTGCATCCAAAACAAATGTAAACACCTTTCTGAAAGACTTATTAAGAATGGGAATATCTACTGTTATTTGATCTAGAAGGATGGCACAAAAGTTGCACTATTAGAATACTGAATAAAGGGGTCCATATCTAATCTAAGCCAGAATAGATCTAGATCATTAAATCCCACATGTTGGATGGATGATGCTAATGTGTAAGAGCACTATTCGCAAAGACAAAGATGATCTAAGCCATTTGATTAAGCTTTATGTATGAATGGCTAGATGAAATGCATTGTTCACATATACAAAGAAAATTTTAGCCATTTGATCAAGTTTTATAGATAAACAGTATGTGAAAATTACTATTCAAAATGGTGGATCTAATCTCATTAGTTTGATCAAGCTTGTCAGATGAATGGTTAAATGGAATCTATAGTTCATAAAAATGGATGCAATCTTGGTCATTTGTTCACAAAGATGCACAATCAGATGAAACTAGTTCACTCTAGTTCAAAAACAAATAGGGTTGCATTTTAGTACCATATTACAAGCTTTTATATGATATTTAGCATTTATAATCATTATGCATAAAGGTTAACTTAATGGGCAAAGTGCTTTTGGCTCATTACACCTAGGCCTATTGGAGTTATCTTTTGACTTAATTTAATCCAAGCAACATAAGGAATTGTGTCATTATTGAGACTCAGGCTTGACCTAATTTGATTCACCTTATCTCTTACCTTGTGGCTCCCCCAAGGTCTATCACTCACCAATAATTCAAGCCACTCAGCCCAAGCCTTTAGGATTGGCCTATGTAGGTGGTTAGGCCAAATTGTTTTTAAGCCACCTTTTAAAAATTAATTATTTTTTTACTTTTAATGCATTTTTGTATTAATTAAAATAAATAAAATATTTTTATCAGTACGAAAATAATAATGTACAAGAAATTAATGATCACATAAGTAAAAGAATGATATTATGCAACCTAATTATGTCATATTTAAACAAGTGATAAAATAAAAATCAAACCAATAGATGTTTTAGAGATGGACTCCTCTTGGTTAGCTACTTTAACAAGAATTTTATTAATGACTTCTTGACATGTAATTTAAGCAATAGTCACAACGTGGCCACCTTCATTGTTTGATATAGCTTTACTTGTGGATTGATCCATGAAACATTTCATTAATAATTCCCTTATTAATTGATCCTATAGAAGCTTGATATGCATGACCTAAAATAAACTCAAGAAAAATGTTAGAGAAACAATCGCAATGGTTTTGTTATTATGAAAGAAGTTGTTCTATAACCAATGGTATAATAATATCTCCTTTTTGATGATAGCAAATCATTGAAAAACTAATGAATGAAAAAGAAATAAATCATGCTAGCATGCATATGCTCCTCTTATATTCTTGCTTCCCCTTAATATATGAAATTCATATTATTATACCACAAACTTTGATATAATTGATGTTTTTAATTTCAAATATTTCTCTCTTGTTTTTTTACTATGCATCAAAGGATAAAATAAGAGTAAAACATGCAAACAAGGAGTGTACACAATAATATTATTTATACATAATTTGTCATTAAATTAGCAAGGGTACAAGTTATAATAAATCTTTGCAAAATATTATACCAAAAATCAAAGTAGATTTCATAATTAATAAGCATAAACAAAAGTTAATCATCAAACTTTATAAGAAAAATATTAACAATCTTAATCCAAATATTACAATACAATTTGTTGTCATGTACTTTACCTATGTTTAGTTTAATAAAATTTATGATTTTGGACATTATCACTCTCTTTATGTATGTTTTTTTTTAATTCCTATAAGAAGTTAACTTAAAATAAATCTATAAGATCAAACATGCTTACAAGGGCTTCCCCTCTTTTAAGTTCAAACAGGTAAAAGGATACACAATAGAATGATGGAAGTGCATTTATAGGTTATAAGATCTCTACTTAGTCTCTAATAAGTAAACTATTTTGTTAAAATTTCTAACTATAAATACTAAGAGAGTTTGCCTATAGAAATTATTTATAATTTTAACATAATGATATGGACAAATAAAGAATTTTTATTTCAATACTCTAAATCACTTTCATAATATAACAATAACATTGTAGTCTTTAGTCCAGAAATTATTTCTCTAATCTTAATTATTGAATATTTTAATAAATAATAAACAAGGGTTCACTTAACAAATAAACATGTTAACTTCCCTTAAGTTTTAGCATTAGACTCTCCTCCTTTCATAATCACTCAAATAGGTTAATTATACTTAAGAACAATGTAAGCTTGTGAAAGGTTTCAATCGATAAAGATTTGATAAAAAGAATCTTTTATTATTGCAAGCAATACTACATTTCAAAATTCATCTACAACAAGATGAAATAATAGAATAATAATTTCTCAAAATTATTTTAATTATTTCAACAAATCTTTAGGTTTTACAAATTTTTACTTGTTTCCTTAGTTTCTAATAAATTCTCTAAGATCTTAACATAAATGAACACTATCAATTACATTAAGCTCCAAGTTGAATTCTTACAAATTCTATCTTTGGAATTCATAGCTTACATCATTCCAAAAAAAATTTATTTACCTCACATGTAATCATTAATTTAATAAAATGCATATAACTTTAATGATGCACTAAATAGATTTATATCTCTTATATCAAAAACTTAATAATCTCAATAAAAAACTTTTTTAATTAAGTTTTTCATGATAACAAATCAAAAAAATAACATAATTCTTGATACACTCATCTTTCTAAAGCTCTTCTAAGTAAGCTAGCATTTGACATCCAAGCTATATATAAAAACATGATCTATTAAATTTCCTTAAAGAGATATTAAGTAATTCTTACAAAGCTACTAAGAAGATTAAATAGTTTATCTTAAAAATAAGGACAATGCACATTTTGCAAGTGAGTCACATATAAACTTATAAGACAAGTTTTTGTCTCCATAAGTCATAATTATGGAGAAAAAGAAATACAACTACCTAAGCTTTAAAGTTATGAACCCAAAACATCTTGGGTTCAATTGTCACAGTGTGCGATTGAGGTGCTTTTGTAAAAGTATTTCTCAAACATGTTCCCTTAAAAATCCATAAATATTTATCTCGCTTTAAAGAGATGGATTTTCTAACTCAGTAATTGTAAGAAATATGTCCATGCCTATCACAATAATTACATGCAACTTGGGATTTAGCATGAAAATAAAAAGCATGCAAACTAGTATTACATCTATAATATAGTTATATGATGAAGAATATTTATGCATACATGAAACAGAATAACTTCTATTATCATTCACACATATATATATATATGAACATTTCAATCTATATTTTTGAGTCAAATAGGATGTAATGTTAGAATTTGTATTCATAATAGTATTATTTCTACTCATATGAGTGAAAGGTGAAGTATGTATAAGTGCATATGAATGAGGATAAGAAGTAGAAGAACATGAAGGTGCACTAACAAATATATCTTTTAAATCATTTAACTCATTTTATACCAAACCAATATTTGCTATGTTTTCTTTTAAAATAAAATTTTCTTTTTTTAAGGAAATATTTTCACATTTGAAAGAATCAATACATGAATTCCCTAAGGATAAAGATCTCTCACATTCATCAAATTTACTTTGTAAGGTACTTAAATTAGTAACATGTATAAGTGAATCACTTCAAAGTTGTGCATTTCTAATTTTAAGCTCACTTTATTATCTTTTTAATAAGTAAACATGAAGCTCTTTTTTGCCATATTTTACTTTAAGTCTAGCATACATCTCAATAATATTCTTATGAACAACCATAAGTTCATCAAAAGAAATAATCAATCCATCATCACTAACAATATGATTATAACTATTAGAGAAAGAAATATGCTGTGCATCTTAGAACAAGAGCCTGCTCTTGAGGTGCATAAAGCTTCTCTCTTCTTCTTTCTCTATTTCTTTTTTAATTTCTCATTTTCTTCTTATCTTATATTAAAAAAATGACCTATTTGTCATATAACTTTTCTAGTTCTTATGTAGCCTCAAAAGAAATTTTGGATGACAAATATTGATTCTAATTTACTGAGACAAAGCAATTCCTAAGCAATTCTTTTACCATAAACTTCTATATTATTGATCAAAATCATTTGAAACAATAAAGGAATTTTAAAATGAAGACTGTAAACAAAAATTAATATTTAAAATAAAAGTTTAAAATCATTTTTATAAAGAAAAATTTTGACCATCAAATATTGGTCGATTCATGTAATTAACATATAAATAACAATTCACAACACAACAAGAATTGAAATAGATGAAAGCTCCTCTTAGGAATTTCATCCCTCAATATAACCTACTCTGATCCCACTTGATATAATATGTGCCAAGGTAATGCATAAGAGTGTGGCGGGGATGAATTGTGCTTTTGAACTTCTGTCTTCTTTTAAAATCTTTTCTTAAATAAAAATTTGTAAATCATAGAATCATTTATTTAATAATTTTGTTAAATAAAAAATGTAAAAAAAAAAAAAAAAAAAAAAAAAAATATATATATTTTAAAGTTCTAATTTTTTTAAATAAAATATTTTGTGCTTAATAAAAATAATTTTGATAAACTTCTTTTATGTGTTTTTAATTAAATATTATTAAATAAATAAATAACATAAATTGTATAATAAAAAAAAAGTAAAAATGACAAGAGATTTTTAGGTGTTTCAATCTAACCCATGCCTTCATCCACCGTTAGTTAATGTGACTAAGAATCTACTAACAAAGCCACTCTCTTTCATCATAGTAAGTAGAGGTAACACTTGTAAACTATACCTATTTATCATAATAGGAAGAGTTCACTATCATAATCTAAAAATTATAAAATCTTACAATATTGAAATAAAATAAAAAATAATAATTAGCCATAACATTTCACTATTTACTTGTAACAGCTTATATAACATAAATCTATGAATTAAAATGCCAAAATATGAATACATATATGAAAAAAGTTGAAACAATTTAAAGGACTTAGTTTTAAAATATTTAATCCAAAAAATTTATCAAAATGCATTAACATTTTTAAAAAATGGAATCAATAAAGAACTTTCTTTTATTTGAACTTTTCAAGAAAAATAAAAAAGAAATAAGGAAATAAATGATCAATCTTAAAGAATTCACTAGTAAGTTGTGCAATCAAAGAAAATGATGATGTAAGAAAGAAGAAAAATGAGTTACAAACATGACACTAATGTTGGAATCAAATTGTAATATTCAATTTTGTACTTTCTCTTCCCAAAATATTGATGTAGAAATTCTAAATCATTAATCTTTTATCTTTTAAGACTCCTCTATTTATATGACAATATTTTAGATGGAAATTAAATTTCTTAATGGCTATAAAAAGTCACCTAAAATAGTCATTACAATTTAATGTTCAAAACAAACGCAAACATCTTTCTAAAATATAGTTATGAGTAGGAACAGGGATTGGCATTTGATATGTGGGAACAAAATAGGAGCCATATAATCAAAATATTAAATAAAGGTTACATATCTAATCCAAGTGAGATTAGATTTGGATCATTAGATCTCACATGCTGGATGGATGGTGTTGATGGGTAGGAGCACTATTCATAAGGTAGAGCCAATCTCATTCATTCACTCAAGCTTTATAGATGGCTAGATAGATGAAATGTACTATTCAAAAATGTTAAGAAGCTCATAATCATATGGTTAGAATTTACATATGGATAGTAAGATGAAAATTACTATTCAAAATGGAAAAATTGATCTCATCCATTTGATCTAGCTTTTCTGATGAATGGCTTGATGAAATTTTCCATACATAAAGGTGAATGTGATCCTGATTGTTTGATCACAAAATGTGTAATCAGGTGGCACTAGTTTTCTCCAATTCAGAAGTACATAGGTCTAAATTTTAGTCCCACATTACAAGCTTGTGTATGATGTTTACCATTTATAACACTTCTTTGATACATAAAGGTTAGCCTAACCCCCTGGTGCTCTTAGGAAGTAATGATCCAAGTCACCTATGCATATATTGATAGATCAAGTACAATCTGATCCTATTACTTAATAGTTCATGAGTCTTCCTAACAAGTTTTGTCAAAGCCAATTCAAGAGTTATTTCTTAACTTAATTTAATCCACTTAGACTCAAGCTCTAGTGGATTTAGTTTATTTTATCTCCTAAACTAAAGCTCCCCAAGGACTGTTACCAAGAAGTAGTTTGGGCCATTTGGCCCTTAGCCTATGGGATTAGTCATGTATGGGTTGTTAGGTTAAATTTTTTTATGTCATCTTTTAAATATTAATTTTTATTTTACTTTTAAAATATTTTTGTAGCTATCAAAGAAAATAAAGTATATTTTTAAGTACTAAAATAGTGCACTAAAACATAATGATCATGTATGAGAATGAATATACTAATTATGATATATGTAAACACATGATAAGATAAACAATCAAACCAGTAGATATTTTAGTGATAATAGTTAGTTACTCTACCAATAATATGATTTATAGCTCCTTGATAAGCCATTTAAGCTATAGTTATCACATGATCACCATCACAACTTTACATTACTTAACTTGTGGATATCCCCCATAAGATATTATATTAAAACTCTCTAATTAATTAAAGCTATAAGACATTAAGATAATGATCTTAATGACACACAGGAATAGTAATAGAGAAACAAACATAATAATTTTGTTCCCATAGAATAGGTAGTGTCATAGCCAATAGTAACTACAAATTATGGTGCATTAGTGTTCTATGTTTAGGCATGTGTGTGCATGTGCATGTCAGTGTGCATGTGTGCATATGTGTGTATGTGTGTGTGCTTATATGTGTGTGTGTGTCCTTGTGTAGATGTGTGTGCACATGTGTTTCAATGTGTGTGTGTGGGGGGTGGGGGGGTATGTGAGCTTGTATATGTGCATCTGAGTACATCTGTGTGTATGTGTACATGTATGTGGGCACATGCACAAATGTGTGTGTGTATGTTTATGTGTGTGTGCGTGTGCATTCATGAGTGTTTATGAGTTTGTGTGTGTGAGTGTGTGTATGTATGTTTGATTGTGTGCATGTGTGTACACATGTATGTATATGTGTGTGTATAATATTTTTGTGTTTATGCATGCACATGCATGTCTACATGTGTATATTTGTGTGTGCATGTGTTTTTGTATATGCATGCATTGTGTTTATGCATGCGTGTATGTGTCTACATGGTTTTGTATGTGTGTGTGTGTGTGCACGTGTGTGTGTGTGTATGTGATTGTGATGAGTGTGCATGTGTGTGTGTATGTGCATATATGTATACATGCAAGTGTTTGAGCTTGTGTGCATACATGTGCATATGTGAGTTCTAGTGCATGTACATGTATGTGCATGTGTTTGTACATGTTTGTGCCTAATCATGTGTGTATGTGCATGTGTATACATGTCCATGTGTGTGCATATGTAGGTGCATGTGTACATGTGCATCTATTTACAAGTGTGAGTGGAGGTGTGTGTGATTGTAAATGTATGTCTACTTATGTGTTCATGTGTTCTTATACATGTGTGTGTGTGGATGTGCATGTATATGGATGGGTTTATGCATTTATGCAAATATGTGTGCATGTGCATGAGTGTGTGAGCACATGTGTTCAAGTGGATGTGTGTGTGTGTGCATGTGTGCAAGAGTGTAAGTATATGCATGTATATGTGTGTATGTATATGTGTGTGTTCATGATCGTGTTTGTGTATGTGTGCTTATGTGTGTTTGTCTGTATGTGGGTCTATGCACATGTGTACGTATTATTTGTGTAGGTATGTATGTGTGTTGGTGTGTGTGTCTGAGTCTATGTGTGTGAGCATGTGCATGTGTGTTTGTGAGTGTATGCATGTGGTTGCATGCATTTTTATGTTTCAGTATGTATGTGTGTGCAAGTTGTGCATGTGTTCATGCATGCTTGTGTGAATGTGTTCCTACACACATGCATACGTGTGTGTTCTTGTGCACACTTGTGTGCATATGTGTGCATGTATGTGCATGTGTGTGCTTGTTAGTGTATGTGTTGTACATGTGTTTATGTGTGCATGTGCATGTGTGTGCATGGGTGTACTTGTCCATGTGTATGTGAGCATAATTTTCTTTGTGTGTGTGTATGTGTATATAGGTGTGCTTATGTGTGCATGCATGTGTGTGTGCATGAATGTATGTATGGGTATGTGCATAGGGGTGTGTAATATTTTTTGTGTGTATGCATTTATGTGTATGAGTGGGTGAATGTGTGTGCCTATGCATTTGCTAATGTGTGTGTCAGTTAATGTGTCTGTGTGTGTGTGTGTATGTGTGTGCATGTGTGTGTGTATGCATGTGTATGCAAGTGCATGCATTTACGTGAGCATGCATATGAGTGCATGCATATGGGTGTATATGAGAGTGAGTATGTGTGTGCGAGTGTGTGCGTGTGCTCAGTTGTGTGTTTTTTCATGTCTACATGCTTTATGTGTGCAAATTTGTGTGTTCTTACGTGCATGTTCACATGTGTGTATGCTTGTGTGTATTTGTATGTGTGCATGTGTGCTTATGTTTGTGTATGTGGGTACATTTGTGTGCATGCATGCATGAGTGTGCACATGTTTTATGTTTGGATATGCCCATGCATGCATGTATGCATGTGTGTGTGTCTGTGTGCTTGTGTTCATTTTTGTGTGTGTTGGTTTGTGTGCATGCACGTGTTTATGTTTGTGTGTGGGGGTACGGAGGTTTGTGTTTGTGCATGCATGCATATGAGTGCATGCTTACACATGTGCACATGTATGTGTATGTGGGTGCATTGGTTCATGTGTGTGTTCATATGTGTGGGTGTGTGTGGTATAGTGTGTGTTTGAGTGTGCGAGTTTGTGTGTGCATGTCTTGTCTTCAATGTGGATGGTTGTCTATGTATGCACACACATGCTTGTATATGGGTTTGTGTGTGTGTGTGTATTTGTCCATGTTGATGTTCATATGTGTGTTTATGTGTGTGTGTGTGCATGTGTGGTGTGCATGTAACTTTGTGTTTGTGTGTCTGTGCATCTGTGTGTTTGCTTGTGTGCATATGTGTATGTGTGTGTGTGTATGTGGGTTCATGTGTATGCATAAATGTGTGTGTACATGGGTGTCTCAGTATGAGTGGGTGTGTGTGTGCATATGTGCGTGTATGGGTGTTTGTGTGTGTGCATATGTGGTGCATAAATGTGTGCATGGGTGTGTCTGTTCATGTGCATATGTGTGTGCATGCATTCATTTGTGTGTGTGTGGGTGGGTATGTGCATCTTTGGTGCAAGTACATCTGTGTGTGTGTATGTTTGTGTAATTATGTGTGTATGGCTGTGTATCTGAGCATGCATGCATGCATGTTTGTGTATGTTGTTTGCACGTGTGTGTGTGTGTGTGTGCGTATGCATGTGCGTGCACTCACGTGCATGTATGTATGTGTTTGTGAGTGCATATGTGCATGTGTGCTTATGACTATGTTTACGTGTGTGTGTGTGTGTTTGTATGTTTCATTTTGTGTGTGCTGGTGCATGTCTATGTATGTGTATATATGTGTATATGGCTGTGTTCATGCATGCATGAACATGTGTGTTTATCTATATGCATGTGGATACGTGCATGCATGTGTATGTTTGTGTGCATGTGTGTAGGCTTGTATGCATGCATGTGCATGTGTGTGTAAGAGAGAGAGTGTGTGTTTAGAGGTGTGTGTGTGGGTGCCAGTGCATAGATTCATGCATGTTTTTCTATATGTGTGCATGCCCATATAACTATGTGTCAATGTCTGTGGGTGGGTCTTTATGTGTGTGGATGGGTATGTGTGTGCATGATTGAATGTTTATGCATTTGCATGTGTGTGTGTGTGTATCTGCATGCGTGTGTCTACATGTGTGCTTATGTATTTATGTGATTGTTCATTTGTATGTGCATTTGTGTGCTTGTGTGTGAGCATGCATGTTTGTGAGAATGTGCATATGACTATGCATATGCATGCATTTGTGGGTGTGTAAGCTTGTGTGGGCATGTGTGATTGTGTGTGTGCAAATGTGTGTGCAAATGCATGTTCACATATGTGTGCATGTGTGTGTGTGTGTGAATTAGCATGCATGCGTGTATGTGAGCATGCATGTGTGTGTGTTTGCATACGTGTGTGCATATGTGTGTATGTGTGCATGTGTGTGTGAGTTTTTGTGCACATGTGTGTGTATGTGCATGTGCATGTGTGCTTACTTGTGTGTGGTTGTATTTACATGTGTTTATGTGTGTGTTTGTGCATGTGTTTGTGTGTGTGTACATGTGTGTGTTGTCCATTTATAGGTGTGTGTGTGTGTGTGTCTGTGAACTATGGTTTTTTTCATTTGTGCATGTCTATGTGTGTGTACTTGTGCATGTGTGTGTGCCTGTGAGCTTGTGTGCAGGTGTGGGTGCATGTGCATGTTCATGTGTTTGTGTGCAAGTGTGGGCACATGTGTGCATACATGCATGTATTAATGTGTGTGCATGTGTGAGTGCATGTGTGCTTATATGTGTGTGCATGTGTACATGTTTGTGCATATGTGTGTGGTTATTTGTTTGTGTACCAGCCTTTGTGCATGTGTACATTTGTGCTTGTGCGCGTGTGTGCATGTGCTTACACATGCATGTCTGTGTGCATGTGTATGTGTGCGTATATATGTATGTTTGTTTGTGCTCATGTATGAATGTGTTCTTGTGAGCATACGTGTGTGTATGTGTGCATGTGTGTGCTTGTTAGGGTATTTGTGGTTATCTACATGTGTCTGCATGCTACTTGCATTCATGTGTGTGTGTACACCTGTTGGTGCATGTGTGCTTATATGTATGAGTTTGTGCTTGTGAATGAGTGCATGTGTTTGTGTCTGTCTTCACTTGTGTGGGAATGTGTGTGCATGCCTGGGTGCATATGTGTGTGCATGCATGTGTGTACGTGTGCCTGTGTGCAAGTCTCTACATGCATGTGTAGTTATGTGTGTACATATATGTGTGCATGTGTGAGTGAATGCATGAGTGTGTGTGTGTGTGTTTGTGTTTGTGTGCATGCATATATGTTTATGTCTATGTGTGTGTGTGTGTGTGTTTGTGCACATGCAAGTATCTGAGTGTTTGTGGGTATACGTGTGTGTTTGTGCATGTGCATGTATCTACATCTATGTGGGTGGGGGGCATGTGTGCATATGTGTGTGTAAGTGTATGTGTGTGTGGGCATGTCTGCATGTGTGTGAGCATATGCATGTGTGAGTGTGCACTTGTGTGTGTTCATGTATGTGCTTGTGTTTGTGCATGCGTGTCTACATCTGTGTATTCTTGCAAGTGTATGTTCATATGTGTACGTGTCTTAGTATGTTTGAGTGTGCTTGTGTGTGTGTGTTAGTATGTGTGCATGTATATGTCTGTATACATATTTCTATGTATGAAAGTGTCTTAGCATTCACATGTGTGTCTCTGTGAGCAAAGTGCTTGTGCGTGTGTGTATGTGCATGTTTGTGCAAGCACACATGTGTGTATGTGTCAGTGTGCTTGCATGTCTCTATTTATGCATTTGTACCTATGTGTGTGTTTGTTTGAACATGTGTGATTGTGTACTTATCATGCCTGTGTGCATGCTTTTTTGTGCTTGCTTTTTTGTGCATGCATGCACTTCTGTGTGCATGTGACTATGTGTGTCTGTGCTTGTGTGTGGGTGTGCATGTGTGTTTGCCTATGTTCATGCATATGAGTGTGTGTGCGTTGGTGTGCAAACGATGTATGTGTGTACATGTGCATGTGCATGTGCATGATTGTGCATCTGTGAATGTGAATATGTTGGCATGTGTTTCCATGCATATAGATATGTGTGTGTCTATGTGTAAGTGTGCATATATTTGGTTAGGTGTAGGTGTTTTTTAATGCATGTTTACTTGTATGTGCATGCTTATGAGAGTAGTTGTTCTTATGTGTACTTGTATATGCATGTGTACACATGCTTGTGTGTTTCTATATGCATGCAAGCATGCACATTTGTGTGTATACATGTGCATGGTTCCATGTGTACATGTGTGTGCATATGTTTGTGCGCATTATTGTGTGAGTGTGTTCATGCATGTGCCTATTTGTGCATGTGTCTATACATGTATGTGCATAAGCATGTTTGTATGTGTTTGTGCAGGTGTGTATGTGCTTGCGAGCATGCTTGTGTGTGTATACATGTGTTTGTGAGTGCTTGTGTGTGTGTGTGCGTGTTTGTTTGTGTGTGTGTGTTTGTGGTATGTGTGCATGTTTGCTAGTAGGTGTGTGTGTATGTGTGTCTTTATGAGTGTGCATACACGCATGTGTGTGTGTGTGTGTGCTTTTGTGCATGTGTGTATGTGCACACACATGTGTGTGCACATGTGATAGTTTGTGTATGTATGTGCATACATGTTTGTGTGTGTATGTGGGCATGAGTGAGTGTACATATGTGTGTGCATGTGTGTTTACATGCAGTATGAATCTATATGCATGTGTGTGGCTGTGCGTATGTTTGAGTCTATGTGCGTATACATGTAAGCATAAGTGTCTGTACATACATGTGCATCTTTTTGTTTGCATGTAAGTACATGCATGTCTGTGTATGCATTTGTACATGTGTTTGCACATGCGTGTCCATGGGTATGTTTATGCCTGTATTTTCATCCACTTATGCATATGTATGCATGCCTCTGTGCATGTATTTGTGTGTGTGCACTTATATGAATGTGAGTGCATGTGTGTGTGGGTGCATGTGCTTGTGCATGTGTGTGTGCTTATGCATGTTTGTGTTTGTGCATATGTATGTGTTTGTCTATATGTTTGTGCTTTGCATGTGTGTGTGTTCTTGTGCATGTATTTGTATGTGTGAGTGCAAGCTTGCATGCGAGTTTGCATGGTGGGCATGTGTATAAATGTGTGTATGTGTGTGCAAGTGTGTGGGTGTGTGCATGCATGCATGCATGGGTGTTTATGTTCACATGTGCATGAGTGTTTATGTGCACATGTCTGTGTATGTATGCACATGTTTGTGTTCATGTATGTAATGATCATTTATGTGTATGTGTCTATTATGCGTGTTTGTGCATGTTTGCATCTATCTGTGAGCAAACGTGTGTGTGTGTGTGTGTGCATGTGAGTATGTGTTTGTGTGTGCATGTGTATGCGTGTGCATGCGTCTCCTTGTTCGTGTTTGTGTGTGTGTTTTTGTGTAAATGTGTGTATATGTGTGGGTACAGATGCTAGCACATCTGTGTGTATAGGTGTGTGTGTGGGTCTATATGCATGTGGATGTTTGTGCATGTGTGTGTGTGTGTGGGTGCACATGTACATGGTATATATGTGTGAGTTCATGTGTGTGCATGTGTGTGTCCTTATGTGTACTAGTATTTGTGCACATGAATGTGTGCATGTGGGCATGTGTGTGATTATCTACATCCATTTCATGTGTGCATGCATGTGTGTGTGTGTATGTTTATGTGAGTGTGTGCTTACATACATGTGTGTTTTTTTAAATGTGTGCACATGTATGTGTGGGTGAGTGTGTGGTTACATGTATGTTTTCACGTGTGTGTGCATTCATGCATGCTTGTGTGTGTCCATGCATGTGTGTGTTCATGGGTGTATGTACGTGTGTGCATATGTAGGACTACTTGTGTGTGCATATATGTGCTTCCTATACATACAAGCATGTCTGCATTCATGTGCTTGTGTGTCTGTATCTATGCATGCATGTGTGTTTGTATGCTTGAGAGCTTCAATGTATGCATGTGTGTGCATGTGTGTGCAAGCATGCATATGTGCTTAACCGTGTGCATATGTGTGTGCATGCATGAGTGCATGCATCCATGTGTACTAACATGTGTGCAATAACGTGTGTGCAGGGGTGTGTGTACGTGTGCTTGTACACACGTGTTTGTGTGTATTTGTGTGTCTATGTTTGTGCATGTGTGTGCATGCAAGTGTTTGCATGTGTGTGTGCACGAATGCATCCATGAGCATGTGTATATGTATGCGTGCATGCATGAGTGTGTGAGTGTGAGTGTGTGTGTGTGCATGCACATGTACATGTGTTTACATGTGTTTCTATTGTGCAAGTCTCTATGTGTGTATGTGTATAAGTGCATTTGTGTTTGTGCATTTTTCTCTGTGTGAGAGTGCATCTGTGTGCACATGCGTGTGTTTGAGTATGCATGTGTTTCTATGGGTGCATGTGTTTATGGAACTTGTGAGAGCATTATTGTGTTTCTATCTTTGTGCCTGTGTGCAAGCATGTGCACCTATGTGCATTCATGCATGTGTGTGTGCCAAAATATGGGTGCACATGTCTTTGCATATGTGAGTGTGCATGCATGTGTTTGGATGCATGTATATGTGTGTTTATTTTTGTGTGCATGCATGCATTTTTGTGTGTGTATGCTTGCTTATGTGTTCATGCGTGTGTGTGTGTGCATGTTTATGCACATATCTATGGCTACATTTATGTGTGTGCTTGTGGGTTTGTTCTGGTCTATATGTCTGCATGTATTGGTGTGTGAGAATGTGTTGGTGAATATGTGTGTATGTGTATGTGTGTATGTTTGTGTTCATGTGTGTGCATGCATGTTTGTGTGTACATGAATGTGTGTGTGGGTGTGTCCATATCAAAGTGCTTGTGTGTATATTTGTTCATGTGTGTTTGTCTCTGTCTGTGCATGTTTATATGTATGTGCATGCTTGTGAATGTGCATGTGTGCATGTGCATTCGTGTGTGTGTGTCTATGAGTGTGTGTGCATGTGAGTGCATACATGTATATGCATGTGCATGTTTGTGTGTGCATTTGATTATGGGTGTGTATGCAACTTTGTGTGTGTGGATTTGTGTATGAAATTATTTGTGCATGCATGTGTGTGTATGTGTGCATATCCATGCATTTGTCCACATCTTTGAGCATGTGTGAGCATGTGTTCATTCATCTATGT
The DNA here is from genome assembly GCA_023846275.1 of Vanilla planifolia. NCBI lineage: Eukaryota > Viridiplantae > Streptophyta > Magnoliopsida > Asparagales > Orchidaceae > Vanilla > Vanilla planifolia. The sequence goes on along the minus strand of JAIUJO010000460.1, from coordinate 44,186 downwards.
GTGTATGTGCACATATATCTATGTGGCTGTGTATGTGCATGTGTGTGCAAGAACATGTGTGGGCATGTACGTGCTTGGCTATGATTATGTGTGTTAATGTGCATGTGTGTGCATGGGTGCATGTGTGTGTGTGTACGTATGTGTGTGCATGCATGTTTGCATGTGTATGCCTATAAGTATGTGTGCATTCCTATGTTTGTGTGTGCATGTAGGTGTGTGTGTGTGTGTGTATATGTGTGTATTTGTATGTTTGTGTCTACATGTGCATGTGTGGGTGTGCACATGATTGTGTGATTGTGTTAGCATGCATGCATGTCTTTATTTGTGTGTGTATGTGTGTGTGTGTGTGGTCCTATGTGCGTATGTGTTTATTTGTGCATGTCTATGTGGTCATGTGTGTGTCTAAGTGTGAGCTAGTGTATCTATACATGTATGTGTGTGAGCATGTTTGTATGTATACATGTGGGTATGTCTATGCATGCCAACATGTGTCTGTGTGTCTTGACATGTGTAGATGGGTGTGTTGCATGTGTACATGTGTGCCTCTGTGCATGTATGCTTTTGTGAGTGTTTGTGTGCATACATGTGTGTCCATCTGTATGTGTGCATGTGTGTGCATGCAAGTGTGTGTGTGTATATGCATGTTTGTGTGTTCATGTCTATGTGTGTCTATGTGCATGTGCATATGCATGTGTGTGAGTGCACGTGAGTGTGCAACTATGTTTGCATAGATGTGTGCATGCGACTATGCATGTACATTCGTGTTTGTTCGTGTGTGTGTGTGCACATGTGTGTGTCTGTGTGCATATGTGTGTGTGTGCGCACATGTGTGTGTATGTGTTTATGTGTATGTACGTGTGTATGTGTTCATTGGACCATACTTGTATATGTGGGTGTGCACATGCATGCATGGGTGTGTGTGTGTGTTTGTGTCTTTATGTGTGCAAGCATGTGTGTGCATGTTTGTTTGTGTGTGTTTATAAATGTATAGGCATGAGTGTATTTAGGTGTCTGTGCAGGAGTGCTTGTGTGTGCAATGTTGTGTATACATGTGTGTATGCATCTGTGTGTGTATATACATGTGTGTGAGCATATGTGTGTGTGTGTTTGTGTATGCGCATGCATGTATGTCTGCATGTCTGTATTTGTGTATGTTAGTGTGTGTTTTTGCATATGTCTTACTGTGTGTATGCAATTGTCTGTTTGAGCATTTGTGTTTGTGTTCATTTGTGCGTGTGCATGCATAGGTTGTGGTCTTATGTGCGAGTATATATGTGTATATGTTTGTGTTTGTGTGCTTATGTGTGCATGTGTGTGCTTGTGTTGTCCAAGTAGGAGTGTCTATATGTGCATGTTTATATGTGTATATATATGTGTGTGTGTGTGTGTGTGCATTAGTGTGTTTATGTGCATGGGCACATTTGTGTGTATGCATGTGAATGCTTGTGCATGAGTATGTGTACATCTATGTTTGCTTATGCATGTTTATACAAGTGCTAGTGTTTGTGTTTGCATGTGCATGTGCATGTGATTATCTATTTGTTTGGGTGATTGTGTGTGCATTAGAGCATGTGTGTGTATGTGCATGCTTACATGCATGTATGCATTTGTGTATGTAAATGTACATGTTTGCTTGTGCATGTATGTGGTTGTTTGTGTGTGCTTGTGTGTGGGCATGTGTGTGTGCATGATTGCATGTGTATATGTAGGTGTGTTTATATGTGCGTGGGCATGTGCATTTGTTCCTTTGTGCATGAGTGTACATGTGTAAATGCTTGTGTGCATTCAATTGTTTTTGTATGTGCATATGTGTATGTGGTTGCATGTGTGTGTCTGCTTATGGGTCAGTGTGTGTTTTCCTCTGTGTGTGTGAGCATATGTGTAAGTGTGCATGCATCTACATGTTATTTCCTGTGCATGTGTGTGTGTGAGTTTGTACTTGTGTATGTTTGTGTACGCATTTTTTATTATGTTAGTGTATATATATGTGCACGTTTGTGCGTGTGTGTACATGCGTGATTGTGTGGGAGTGTATGTTTTTATTTATGTGCATGTGTAGGGCATGTGTGTGTGTGTGTGAGGGTATGTGTGCATGCATGTGTGTGTGCAAAAGCATGTGTGTGTGAACATGTGAATGTTTGTGTGCATGTTTTTGTTTATCTTTGTGTGTGTCTGTGTGTATATATATGAGTATATGTGCATATATGTGTGTGTGTGCACATGTGTATGTGTGCATGTGCATGTGTGTGTGCTTATGTTTGTGTAAGTGTGTGCATGTGTGCTTATATGCATGCATACAAGTGCAACTATGAATGTGTGTGTCTGTGAGGGTGTGTGTGTTTGCATGTGGTTGTGCATGTGTAATGGTGTGTGTGTGTGTGTATGCATGTGTAAGCATATGAGTATGCATGTATGTATCTATCTATGTGTGTTTGGGTGTGCATCTAAGTATGTGTGTAAGTAGACATGGACATGTATTTGTACCTGTGTGTGTGTGTGTGCAAAACATGTGTGTTCGCATGTGTGTGGGTGTAGTTTTTGTGTGTGTGTGAGTGCATGTGTGTGTGTATGTGCACATACGTGCATACTTATGTGTGTTTGTATGTGTGTGTGTGTGCATGCACACGCGCATGTGCATGCATGTTTCTATTTGTGTGTGTGTGGGTACATTCATGTGTGAGTGCATGTGTGTGCATGTTTATTTGTGTGGTAATATACGTGCATCTGTGTGCACGTGTGTCAACATGCATGCCATGTATGCATGCTTGCGTGTGTGTGCTTGTTTGTGGGTTTATGGGTGTGTGTTCATGCATTCATGTGTGTAAGAAGGGGGGTTCGGGTTGTGTTTGTTGGTGTGTGTATGTGTTTGTGTGTGTGGACGCATGCATATGTGTGTGTCGATGAGCACAGTGATGTGATTAGGTGTTTGTGTGTATGCATTTGTGTGTGTTTGTGCGTGTGTGTGTGCATGTGTATGTGTATACCAATATAGATGTGTGCATGTCGATGTGTGTTCATGTGTGTTCGTCTATGTCTAGGTGTGCATACATGCATGTGTATGTTTGTGTGCATATGCATATGTGTTAGTGCATGTGTGTATGTGCATTTGTGCTTGTGTGTGTAAACACGCATGAGTGCATTTTTGTATATCCATGCTCATGCATCTATGTGCATGTACACATGTGCACATCTATGTGCATCAGCATGCTTGAGTGCATGTGTGCTTATGCATGGGGAGGAGTGTGAGTATGTGTGCATGTCTTTCAATGTGTGTATGTGTGTATGTCTATGGGTATGCATGTCTATGTACCAATGCATGTGAATGTTTTTGTGTGTCATCATGTGTGTGCATTTTTGTACTTATACATGTGCATGTTTGGGTGTGTGTGTATGTATGTGTGTGGGCATTCATGTCTATTTGTGCATGCATTTTCTTCTATGTGCTTTTGTGGGTATGTACTTGCATCTGTGGTGTTCTTGTGTGCATGCATGTGTTGGTACATACATGTGTGCATATCGTGTGAGTGTACAAGCCTGCGTGTGCTTGTACGTGTGCGTATGTTCATTATTGCATGCATGTGTGCAATGTTATGTGCCTATACATGTGTGTATGTTAGTGTGTATTAGTATTTTTGTGTGTATATCTATGTGTTTGCTTTTTTGAGCATGTGTGTGCATGTGCATGTACATGCATGTGTGCTTGTGTTCTTATGTTTGCATGCGCACACGAGGACATGTGTGTGAGAGAGGGCATAAGGGTATGTGTTTGTGGTTTTCTTTTGCATGCATGAGTGTGCATACAGGTGCTTGTGAGTGTGTATGGGTGTGCATGTATTTTAGTGTGCATATGAGTTTGTGCAAGTCAATTTGTGTGCATTTGTATATGTGTGAGGTTTATGTGTGTGTGATTTTATGTGTGTGTGTGTGTGCATGTATGCATATCTGTGCATGTTTGTGGTTGGTGCATTTGGGTATGTTTTTGTGTGTGCGTGCATATGTGTGCTTATGTGTATGCGTGAGTGTGTGTGTGTGCATTGGGTCATGTGCATGTGTGCCTATGTGAGTGCATGATAATGTGAGTGTGTGTGTGTGTGATGTGCATGTGCTTATGTTTATGCATGAGTGAATATGTGAATCTGGATGAGTATGTGTATAGGTATGTGTGTGTATGCATGTGTGTTTGTGTGTGTTCTATAATAGTGTGTCTAGATGTGTGTGTTTGTGTGTGCATGCATGCACGTGTGTATGCATGTGTGTCCATGTGTGCTTTTATGTGTGTTTCTATGCATGCACTGGTGTTGTGCATGTGTGTTCCTGTATGTGCACATATTTGATTGTGTGTGTGCTATTCTACTTGTGCATGTGAATATACATTCATATGTGTTTATTTGCATATGTGTATATGCACATGTGTATGTGTGTGTGTGGGAGTGTTAATGCATATGTTTATTTGTGCATGTGTGTGTATGTTGGTGTGCATGTGTGTTTCTTGGTGTGGGTATAGGTGGATCTTTGTGTGTGTGTGTGTGCGCCTGTTTGTCTATATGTGTGTGAGGGTCCATAAGTGTGTTTGTTTATGTGTTTGTACATGTACATATGTGCGATTGTGTATGCATGTCTCCATGTGCGTGCACTTGCACATGCATGTGTGTGTGCTTGTATGTGTGTGTGCTTGCATTCGTGCATGAGTGTGTGCATGTGTGTGCACATGCATGTGTGTGCACATGCATGTGTGCGTGTATGCTTGCATTCGTGCATGAGTGTGTGGGTGCATGTTTGCACGTGTATGTGTTGTATGTGTTTGTGAAATTTGCATGTACTTGTGTGCACGTGTGTGAGCATGAACACATGTTTTTATGTGTGAGCACATGTGTGTGCATGTCTATGTGTTGTGCATCCATATGGGTGTAGATGTGTGCATGTGTGCAAGCATATGTCTGCTCTCGCCTATCTTTATACGTGTATCTATGCTTGTGGACATGCATGTTTGTGTGTGTGCTTTTGCTTTTGCATCTCTATTCCTTTGTGTGTGTGTGTGTGTGTTTGTGCTTATATGTGTACATGTGTGTGTGTGTTATTATGCATGTGCATGTGTGAGTGCATATTTATATGTGTTTGAGTTTTCTTGTATGTACATGTGCATTTGTGTGTGCTGTGCATATGTGTTTGTGGGAGTGTATACATGTATGCATGTGTGTGTTCTTGTGTGTGTCTACCTACATACATGTGTGTGTGTGTGTGCATGCCTACATTCTAGATTTGTGTGTTTGTGGTTCCCAGTGCATTCATGTGTGTGGGTGTGTGTGGATGTTTGATTGTCTATATGTATGAGTGTGTGTGTGAGCATGAGTGCATGTCCATGTGAACATCTATGTGTGTGTGCACCTAAGACACATGTTTGTATGTGTGGGTGGTTGTGTGTATCTATTCTTGTGTGCATGCCTGTGATCAGGTGCATCCGTGTCTGCATATGTGGTGCGTGTGTGTTGTGGATGCTTGTGTACGTATGCTTTTGCGAATGTGTGTGCATGTGTATGTGAGTTTTTATATGCGTGTGTGTATGTCTGTGCACACATGTATGCATGTGTATCTTTGCTTGTGTGTGTGTGTGTGTGTCCATGTGAGTACGTGTATGTGTGTGTTAGCATATGCACGTGTGTGTGTATATATGTGTATTTGTATTTGTGTCTGCACTTGTGTTTCTGTGTACATATACATATGCACATAAGGGGGTGCATGTGCATGTGTATGTGTGTTCTTATCTATGTGTACGTTTTCTTCCCAAGTGTGCATGTATCTATATGCATGTGCATGCATTTTTTCTTATATGTGTGTATATGCATATGTGTGTATGTGTGTGTGCATGTTTTTGTTTGTGTGCAAGTGTGTGTGTGTGTGTGTGCATATAGGTGCAAGTGTGCTAGTATGTATGTGTTTATGTGCATGTGTATGCATGATTATGTGTGTGTGCATGTATATGAGTTTGTGCTTGCATGTTTGTGTGGGTCCTATGTGTGAGTGTGTGCATGCATGCAGGATAACGTACGTTGGTGTTTGTGTTCATGCGTGTGTGTGCATGTGTGCACAGATGTGTGCATGTGTGTGCATGTGTGTATGCATGTACGTGGGAAGAGGTGTGTGCAAGTCTATATGTGTTTGTGTTTTTGTGTGTGCATGCATGAGTGTGTATGAATGTGTTTGTATGTGTGTGTGCGGATGCTTGCATGTGTATGTGCAAGTGTGTGTGAGCTTGTGTGTGTGTATGTGCAAGTGTGTGTGTGTGTGTGTGTATGCATGCATGTAAGTGCACACATGCACTTGTATTTATGTTTGTGTGCATATTCATATGTGTGTATCTATATGTTTACTTATGTGTGTGTATATGTGTGTATGCATGTGTGCTTATGTTCATGTGCATGCTTGAGTGCATGTGTGTGCATGGTGTGCATGTGTGTGCATGTGTGTAGTTATTTATGCATGCATGATTTTGTATATGAGTGCATGCTAATATGTGTAGCTATGCATGTGTTTTAGTGTGCATGTGAGTTTGTGCATGTCAATCCATGTGTGTGTGTGTTTATGTGTGTTGGCATGTTCGTGAGTGTGTGCATGAGTGTGTGTGCATGGGTGCTTACATGTGCATGTGTGTGTGTAGTTGTGTCTATGTGTAGGTATGTGTTCGTTAGTGTGTTTGTGTGTGCATGTGCATATTGTGCTTGTGTGTGGGTGGTTGTGTTTTTATGTATGTAATGGTGTGCATTTGTACATGCATGAGTGTGTTGTAATGTGTGTGTGTGTAATGTGTATGTCCATGTGCATGTCCTTATGTGTGTGCATGCACGTGTGTGTGTGTGTGTGTACATGTGCATGTGGGTATGTATACATGAGTGCACATATGTGTGGGGTGCGTTTGACTGTGCATACATGATTGTTTGTGTGTGCATCCATATGTTTGTATGCACTTATGTATGTGCATGTGTACATTTGTACTTCTATGTGTGTTTGTGTGTGTGTGTTGGTGTGTGTGTTCCACTTTGTTCTTGTCTATGTTTGTGTATTTATGTATATATGTACACATTTTGTGTGTGCATGTGTGTTGTTTTGTGCATGTGTGAGTGTATATGTGCATTTTTATGTGTATATTTACAAGTGGATGTGCACATGCAAAAAAGTGTGTGTGTGTGTGTGTTTGTGTATGGGAAGGGTGCCAGGGTGTATGCATGTGTGTGTATGTGTATGATTGTATGTGTGTACACATGCATCCATGTTTGTGTGTGTGCATATATGTTTGTATGTGTGTACATGTTCATATGTGTATGTGTGTGGGTGTGCACATGTGTACTTGTGCTTACATATGTATGTGTGGGTGTATTTGGACTTGGGCTCACATGTTTGTGCGCAAGCACATGTGTGTGTATGTTTGTGTTTTATTCATCAATGCGATTGCATGTTTATACAAGTGTGCATAATATGTGTGCTGAGCATGTGTCTATGTGCGTGAGAATGTGTGCTTTTGTTTGTGCTTACATTTGTGTGATTGTGTGTGTTGTGTTTGTACATGTGTGAGTGTGCATTTGTGTATTACTATGCACGTGCAAGTGTATACGTGTGTTTGTGTGTGTCATCATAATTGTTCATTTGTGCACTCAAGTGTATATGCATATGCGTTTGAGTGTATGTGTAGGTGTGCATGTTTCTACATGTGTATGTGTGTGCATGTGTCTGTGGCAGTGTGTGTGAAGGTCTATGCATGCATATGTGCATCTACTTACATATATGTGTGTGTGTTTATGTGTGTGTCCATGAGCATGCACCCACATTTGTCTTTTTATGGATGCACGTGTTTGTGTGTGTGTGATCATTTGTGTCAATGTATGTGAGCGTTTGAGTGTGTGAATGTATGATTGAGTGTCTATGTGTGCAATTGTGTGTGTCTACACATGAGCACATATGTGTGTGTGTGTGTGGGTGCATGTGTATGTGTTTGTTCTTGGGTATATGTGCATGCATTTGTGCATATGTGCATGTGTGTGCATTTATGTAGTTGTTTGTGTGTGTGTGTGTGTGCATGTGTGCTTGGGTGCATTGGTCTGTTTTTATGCATGTGTATGTCTGTGTTTGTATGCATGCATGTTGATAGGCTTGTAGGGTGTGTGTGTGCATGCATGTGTGTGTGTAAGGGTGTGTGTGAGTCTGTGTAGATGTGTGTATGTGTGTTTATTTGTGTGTGTGTGAATGTGTGAATGACTGTATGCAAGTGTCTTTGTAGGTGTATGTACAAGTGTATGTGTGTGTCAATACATGGGTGTGTGTGTGCACATGCACGCATGTGTGTGTTTGTGAGTGTGTGTGTGCGTGCATTTTAGCGTGTGTTCATACACGTGTGTGTGCATGTGTGCAAGTGTATTCACCTATGGTTGCATTCGTTGATTTGTGTTTGTGTGGGTGGCAAGGATGTATGTGTGTTTGTGTGTGTGCATGTATGTGTGGAGTTGCGAGTGTACGTGTTGAGTGCATATGTGTGTGCCTATGTATTTATTTGTATGTGTGTATGTGCATTTAAATGTTCGTTCATATACATGTGTGTTTGTGTGTCTATGCCTATGCACAAACACACACACACACCCATATATGCAAACACACTAACATGCATGCACACACTACCGTGCAAGTAGACACACACGCACAACTTACACATTAAGTCACTCATGCACACACACGCATAGCCACACATACACATGCATACACGCATGCATCCACACACACACTCTCACGCTCACATAGATATGCATGCAGATGCACACACACCCACCCACATATGCACACATACGAACACACATTAGCATACACATATGAACAAATGCACACACACGTTGGAACACATAAACACACACTTACCCACACACACCCAAACAAGCTCGCACACACGCACATGCACAACACACAAGTAAGCACACGCACACACATGTGTATTCGCATACACATACATGCACATGGAACCACTCACATGTGGATAAATGAACACACACACACACACATAAAATCTTATACACAAATGCACATAGTCATACTCTCGCACACACACACTCACACACACACACACATGTATACATGCACCTAAGCTCACACACATAGGCACACATGCATGCACCCGCATACATAAGCATACATACACACACATGCACACAAACACACACACACACCCAAAGTCCCATACACACATGAGCATAAACCCACAAATGCATGTGCTATACACACACACATATACATACACATGCACACATACAAACAAATGGTTGTAGACACACATTGCAGACACACACACATGCACATGTATGCACATAGTCACACATAGACACATGCACACAAACACATGCTACACATGCAAGCACTAACATAGAAATGTGCATATAGGTATACACATGCACATGCATATGCAGACACTCACAATCACATATGTCTCCATGCATAAATGTTCATAGGCTCACACACACAAACACATGCACAATCACACACACACACACACACACATGAATAAACACATGCATACAAATGCAAGCATACAAGCACACATGCTCTCAACCCACACACATAAGCACACTTAGATGTGCACATAAACACACACAATTCACATACACTCATACACATAATCATATGCACATGTACACATGCATATGAACACAACCACACACACAAGCATGCACACACAAATACATAAACACATGGATTCACATGCACAGACACAAAACACTAACACAAGCATGCATACACACATGCATTTACACACACACACAAACTCACATGCATAGACACACATCATCTCACACAAACACACACTCTTACACATGAAAACATGGATGCACATATGAAAACACACAAACATGAATCCATATATATAGACACACAAGGATATACACACACACAACCACAACACACACACATGCGTACACATGCCCACATGCACACACAACATGCACACAGACAAAGAAACCCACATTTGCACTCATACTCATACAAGAATGCACATAGGCACCCACACACATATGTGAACACCTGCACATAAACTTACAAATACATAAATGCACACATGGACAAACAAACATGCACACACACACCCATGCACACACTCATATGCACAAATACACACACAAAGACACACACATATGTACACACATGCATATACATGCACATGTGCACATCTACACATGTGCATGGCCCAACAAATAAGTAAACAGACATATGCATGCACACACACTCATACACATGCACACACATGCACACGCATACATATGCACACACGCTTGCACACATATAAAAGTGTAAGTGCATGTACACACATGCATAGTTATGTATATGCACACACCCACATACACACATGTCTGTGTGTACAAACACAAACACACACACCCATACACATGAATATACATACGAACACATGCACTCCCTAACACTCACATGTGAATGTGAACACAAACACACACACACACACAAACCGATAACCCCCACAAACATGAACACACACTTAAGAATGCACGCATGTGCATAAACCTGAAAACCCATATGTAGAAATGCCTGCACACACATATACACACATGCACGCACACATGACATGCATGTTGATACACACATGCACATGCACAATAACACATATGCATGTGTACGCACACACAATGCACCTACCCACATATACATGCACAAATACACACACACACACAAAGAAACGCGTACACACAAACATGCACACACATTCTAAAACACACAAATATACACATATGCACATGTGCATGAATAGCACGCAACAAACACACTCACATTCACACAAACACACACACATATACATATGCAAGCACAATCGCACACACATGCACAAGCATTCATACAAATAAACATGCCCACACACACCCATTCACTTACGCACACATGCACATGAATGCACACACATAAGCACATGTGCATGCACTCACCCACACACACACTTACACACACAAACACACATGCATGCATATAGATGCATACACATATGCACATGCACACATGGAAGTAACATGCACGCATATACACACTCACACATGCACACACCCACCCAAATACACACATGTACATGTACACACACACATGCACACTCACAAAAGTACCCCCACACGTGCACATAGAAGCACACACAAACCAACACACATGAAAACACACTCACACAAAAATACATGTGTATGCATGCACACACACATGTATGCACACACACAGATACAGACACACATACCAATACATCATCCAGATGCACACATGCACACACCTAAGCATGCATGCACGTGTATACACACAAACTGAAATGCATATATGCATTCACGTACACATGAAATGCATATTGATACACACATATATACATGTACACACATGCATGCACATAACAAAACATAAACAAGCACAAGCACATGCACATAAACACACAAGCATCTTAGATACATACAAACACATATAAGAACATGACAAACACACACACACACACACACAAGCATGCACATACATATAGACATAGGAACATGCATATATACACAAGCATACACACACACATACTAACACACACAAGCTTGGACACATACACATGCACATACCTATGTAGGCACATGCCCTCACACATGCACATACATACACACACACACACAAACTCACAAGCACACACAAATGCACAAATGTACACACACACAAAAATGATCACTTGTATGCACACTTGCACCATATGTGTACACACATATACACACACACAAACAAAAATGCACATACAAGCATGCACAAGTACTCATGCACACATAAATACACATGCCCATGAAAACACATGTATACACACGTAAAAACATGATCACACACATACATAAGATCATGCACACACATGCATATACACATATACACACACATACATGCACGTAAGCTCATGCAAATGCACACACGCAAAAATGCACACATATGCACACATAAATACACGCACATATGTACACACACACATATATATAGATGCACACACACAACAACACATGCACACACATGAACATGTATATGCATGCAAACACATGCATGCATACACACAGTCAAATAGATGCTGACATTCACAAATGCATGCCATATATGTACAGTTGTACACACTAACATGTACACACACAAACACTCATATACTAAAAAACCCCTACACACATGCATATGCATAGACAAAAGTAGACATATAAACGTGAACACACATAGACATGAGCACACATAAACACACATGTATACATAGACATACCCATACATATAGACGTGCTTGCATGCACACACATGCACACATGCACATGCATGCACATACACACACACACCCACACACATACAAACACACAGTTGCAAAGATGCACACAAACATAAACACACCTACATGTATGTATGAACATGCACACACAAATCACACACACATACACAAATGCACACACACACAAGCATACACATGCACACACACATGCTTGCCCACACACATGTAAGAATTGTCACATGCCCAATGGCATACACATGCAAACACACATGCACACACACACACACACATACAGACACACACGCACATGCACTCGCACTCACACGCACACATACAAGAACACACATGCACTCGCACTCACATATGCATTCACATGGAATCGTACATACACACGTGCATGCATAAGAACAATCACTAACTCCCACACACATGCACATGCATGCACAAATGCACACACACATGTGCCCAACCACATATGTGCATACAGACACTCATTAATGCACGCACATACGCAAAAGCACACAAACACACACATACGTACATGTACATGCATGCACATATATGCATGAAACATAAAGACACATACACACATGCACATGCACACACACTCACATAAAGATGCAAACACACAAATGCTCACATGCACTCACTCACACACACATATACACACACACACAGATAAAGACAAACACATAAGAGTACAAGTACACATACACATGCATATGTACTCTCATACACACAAACACACATGCAAACACGCATGCACATGCACACCCATATACACTACATGCATGTACACCCACACATATACATACATCAACATACACAAACACATATGAATACATAGGAACACACATACAATAGCATGCAAACACACTCGATTTAACATGACATATGCACACACACACACAAACATTTGTATAAGCACACATGTACACACACGTACACACACACCCACATGCTCATCCATACGCACGCACACACATGCACATGCATGCACACACACACATGCCTATCGACACTCACAAACATGCAAACATCCTTAGACAAACCCACAAACAAACACACACAAGTGCACTCACACACACACATGCACACATGTACATGCTCATATAGACACAAGTGCACATACACACACGTACATTCATCTTTGCACACACACACAACGAGTACACACCCATAACTATACACAAGACAATAGGTGCACACATGTATACACATAGTGATGCTGATATACCCATAGAAAAACATTGATAGAACAATAAATTGACACCCAAAAACATAGAAACAAACACATTCATACATGCATGCACACACACACACACATATTCACACTTGTGAACACACACACATGCAAATACACACGAACACATACACAAACAATGACACACACACACATGCAAACACACACATACACATATAGACACATATAGATATAAATACATGCACACATAGACACATGCATAGACATAGATAGATTAACACACATGCATACAAACATGTACATGTATAGACATGGATATACACACATGCACTGACAACCACATATAGGCACATAAACACACACTCATGCACCTACACTCGAGCATGCACACATGTACAAATGCACATGCATGCATGAACATGTATGCACACACATAAACATCGGTCTACATGCATAAACACACCTATAAAAGCATACACACACACACCCATACACACATGCATGCACACACACACATGAACACGCTCACACATGTGCACACACATGCATGCAAATGCACATGCACAAACATGTGCATGCACATGTGTACACACACACACATGTACACATGCATGCATGTTTGTAGACGCACACTCACACATGCACAAACAAGAACACATGAATACACAAGCACACATACATACATACAACCACACAAACACACATGCACACCCCATACACACATGCACATGCATAAGAACACGCACACACACACACACAAGTATACACCCACAAACATGCTCACTCACCCACTCACACACATACATGCATACACACATGCATAAAAGCATTCAAAAACTCATGCACAAACACACCTACACACACATATACACTCCTATACACATACACTAATGCACATAAACATGTACATATGCACACATGCACACTCCCACGCACATGCACACACACGTACCACAAATACACACGTAATATGCATAAGTACACGTATGCACACAAATGCATATGCACGCACCAAAATATGCACAAACATGCACATGCACACACAATCACTTGCACACATACACACACACACACACACACACACATCCATGTACGTACATGACAACAAACCCACACATATGCACACACACACACACATGCACACACATGCATGAGTGCGTGCATGAACTCCTACACACATGCACACAAGGGTGCACAAGTAGGCACACAACTAGCACAAAAATGCACACATGCATGCATGCACACTCACACACACATCCATATGTGCCCACACATGCACACATAACACACACATCTACATGTGTGCTCACATGCATACACAAACATGTATGAACATAAATGCAAGTACACACAAGTACACACACATGCACATGCACACATATACCCTTGCACACAGCCACCCACATATACACTCAAGCGAGTGCATGCACGTATATGCACCAATGCACACACACATGAACACATGCGCACACGCTCGAATGCATGCACACATGCACTCACTCATGCACAAGTAAGAACACACCAACATACAAGGAGACATACACGTACAACCACACAAGCACACACACATGCATAGAGATTTATTCACACATGCACATAAACACACATACATGTACACATGTACACAAACACATGCTCACATACATGCACCCACACATATGAATATGCACATGCATACACAGTCAAACACACACATATGCACATACATGTAGACAAATGTATACACATACACACATATATGCACACACATACACATGTACAATCACACATATGCATGCACACACACATAGACACTTACATGATCACACACACAAACATGCATATGCAAGTACAAATACATACATGCATACTGACATACTTTCATGCATACACACACACATACATGTATGAATGCATGTGCAAACTCATACAAATCAACATACACACACTTACACAAAAACCTACACACATTTGAAGTCACTAATACACACACACATGTAACACATGCACTTGAGCAGCCACACATACACACGCACACATGCACCCACACAACCGCATAAATGTATACACTCTCACACTTACATAGATATGCATGCACTCATACTATCTCACATAGCCACAGGAACACAATCATATGCACACACATACATATGCATGCATGCGAGCACACACAAGCTTACACACATGAACAAATGCATACTCACACAAAAACACAAAACACACACTCACCCACACACACCCAAACACACTCACACATGAAAGCACAACATAGACGTAAGCACATGCATTGAGCATACACACAGACATGCACACACAAGAAACCACTCACATGCATACATAGGCATACACACATCAAAGCTCATGCACAAATTTATACACTCACACCTTGACACACTCACATGAACATATACACTTGCACTTGAGCACACATAGAAGCACACATGGATGCACCCACACACACAAGAATACATACATACACATGCACACAAACACACACCTATGCACATAGTTTCATACACATAAGCATAAACCCACAAATGCATAAACACAAACACACACACACACACACACACGAACATGCTCCTTCACAAGCACAAACATGTAGGCATACACACATACACATGTATGTGCATAGCCACACACAAATACATGCACACAAAAACATGCATGCACACACAAACACCAACACAGATACACACATAGTTATATAGACAGATATGTACATGTAGACACATGCAACCACAAATACATGCACATTCACAAAAATGCATAGGCACGTACATATGATCACACACGTATGCACACACACTTGCTGGAACACATACATGCACATGCATGCATGTACAAAGACTCATAGACACACACACAAACATAAACATGTGCACACATATGCACACACAAAAACATGCATAAGCACATGCACCTATACAAGTACATGCACAAAAATGAATGGACAAACACATGCATATGAAGGCATGCATACATGCACACATGCTTGCACTTCTACATACACAATTAAACCCATAAGTGCACTCTCACACACACATGTGCACATACACCCATACATGCACGACCATGCACATGCATATGCACACATATGCATCTCCATAAATACTCACATAAGCATGCATACATACACACACTCACATACATGCACACACACACAAACACACACATGCACAGACACATGCAATCTCACATGAACACCCACAAACATGCACACAAACATATGCATATAGACTAGCAAATATGCACACACACAGACACATGCATACATGCAAACACACATGCACACACATATAGACATACACACACAACCACAACAACACACATGCATACATGCATACACATTCACACATAACACTCAGACACAGACAAACGCACCCACATGTGCACTCACACACACAAACAAACACCCACCCACACACACACGTGAACACAAGCACACAAATATACACATGTAAATGCACACTCGTTGACATACTCACCCACACTAACAAGCGCACATGCATATGCATGTTGGCGCAAATGTATAGCATGCACAAATGCATGCACCTACACACATGCGAGAACACATGTGTGCTCATGTACACAAATACACACATACTCCCATTCACACACACACAAAGATACACACAGAAGCATACACGCACACACACACACTTAAATAGGCACACACATGCATGTACACAGACACCCACCTACACACACATACCCACTGACACACAAATATGCATGTACACACACACATAGATGTACGAACATAAAGATACACACACATGCATAAGCTTAAAAACACACATTCATGTCCATGCACACACACATATGTGCACATGCAAACACTTACATATAGATAAACACACATGCATACTCACATGAGTACCCATGCACGCACACACACACACGCATATGCACACACATGCACATGCGTAGGCATGCACACATACACACACACAAACACCCTTGCACATGTACATGAACACACTCGCACGTACAGGTACATACACACACATGCACACCCACACACAAGCATGCACACGCAGACTCATGCTAATACGTAAAACTACACACACACACACATGTATGCACCAACATATGAGTACTCATGTAAGCATGAATAAACACATGTACATGCTTAGATACACACAAATAAACTAACACACATGCACACATGCCTACACATACACACTTACAGACATACATACACATGTGCACCACATAAACATGCACACACACACAATATATACACACACACATGCATATACAGTTGCATGCACGCACACACATATGTACACAAACACAGCCAAACACAAAAGCACATAGTCGCACACACACTTGCACACATATGCACAAACATGTACATATGCATGAACATACAAATGACCACACTCATGCAAACACTCATACACAATCACACACATGCACATAGATGTAAGCAAGCACACACGAACATACACACAGAACCACATTAACACATCTACCTTTGTGCACATAGACATGCACACACACAAATATACCTATGTCTGCATGCACCAACACACATGTGTTCATGTGTACATGCACAAACACATGCATACAAACACACCACACACACACACACACATACACACACGCATGCAGATATACACATATATGCAAACACAAACACAGGGACACACACGCACTTGCTCATGCACACATATGCAAACACACAAATAAACACATATGGGCACATATACACACACAATGATAACACATGCATGCACGTGCATACACACCTGCATGCACACATGTAATCATGCATAAATACACATGCATACATCTCACATAAATAAGCACGCACAAGTGCTCACTCACACACATAGACACGCACACATGCACATGAACATATATGTACACACACACATACATAGACACACACATGCACACACACCCACATAGCTACAACTAATGGATGGACCCATGCATATGAACGAATGCACCCATGCACACACATAAGCACACACACACACACACATATAGACGTTTAAACACTATGCACACAAACTAGTACACAACCACATGTACACACACATAAAAAAATGTGGACACATTGACACACACATGCACATGCATACATGCCAACACACACTCTTAAAACATGTGCACACAAAAATGCACATAAATAGACACACAAATCGAAATTCATACACAAACACATGCACACCCATATGCACACACATGCATGTACACACACAACCACACACACAAACACAAACACAAATACAAAAAAGCACACACATAAAAACACATACACACACACTTATAGGAATACATATGCACTCATATGTGCACACAAAAACACATGCACACACCTAAACATCTGCACATGTAAGCACACATTTACACGTGCACATTAAAACACATACACACATATGCACAAGTAGACACACATAAGCACAAAACCACATAAACAAGTGAACACACATGCACATACTACACACACACACAATTACATACACCTACAAAAACACACACATACAAATTAACATATGCAAATATATGCAAACATATACGAATGCAACACAAACATGCATATACCTAAATGAACACACAGAACATCGTCACACACATAGGCACACACGCACATGCATTCTTGAACACTTACATGACAAATAAACATGTATGCACACATGCACACACCCACACATGAACATATGCACTCATAAACAAACTTGCATGAAAAGACTAGCACAAAAATGTAGAAGCACACACAAGTGCACACCCATGCACGCACAAAGGCTCACAGACATTCACACACGCAAGTACGTACACACGTAGAAAGACAACCATGTGCTTTCACACAAAAGCATATGTGCACACACGTGCATACATGCAAATGTGCAAGCATGCATGAACACAAATACACATGTAAAAGCATGCACACACACAAACAACCCCCTCCTCAGACACACATGCATGCACATGCACACAAATATATGGACACAAACAGACAGACATATGCACACATATAAACACATGCTCACCACACATGCATGCATGCTCACGCACAAATATGCACCCATAGACTCATTGAAAAACACATACATACACACAAACATGAAAGCACAAAAACATGTACAAACACATGTACACACACAAATGCACATGTAGTCACACGCACACACACACACACATGCATATGCACACACACATGCACATATGTTTATAGCAAGTATACTCATACACACATATACACACTCACATGTGTGCACACACACATAGACACACACATGCAAACACATGCAGACACACACACACATAAGCACACTCACACCCTTATGCACACACCATGCTAGTGCATGCACACACACATACACAATCACACATGTGCACACATGTACACAGACCCACAACCATACATGCACACACACACACATGAACATATATGCACAAGCGCACACACATGTACAATCACAAAAACACACACATGCACACTGACATAGACATACACACATGCACACACAAACACAGACGTGTGCCCACATCCACACACATATTTACGCATAAGTGCAAGCACACACACACACAGCCATACACACACACATAGACACACAAAAGCACAAACACATACACACACTCACACATGCACAAATGCACATGCATATACACACTCAGACACATGTGCATAAACATGCATGGACCCACACACATGCAAACAAATACAAAAGGACACACATGCACACACATAAGCACACGCACGTACATGCACACATATGCACACAAGCACACATGCATGGATACGCACACACATACACAATCACATACATACAAAAATGCATGCACCAATCACATACATACACCTTTACTTACAAACACACACACGACCACACACATTGACCCACACAAACACATACATGCACACATGCACTCACCAACACACACATTTGCATGCATGCACATACACTCGTATGCATGCACATAAACAAACACAGACATACACTAACAAGCATATCCCCACACATACATGCACGCACCCATGCATAGATGCACATGCACACACATGCAATCTAGCTTGCACATATGCACACACATATATGCACATCCATGCACACATCACTTGCACGCTAATACACACAGACAAGTACACGTACACATATTCATACAAACAACAACACATTTACGTGTGCACACATGCACACTCACCAACACATATGTGCATGCATCCATATACAAACAAACACACACGCATACAAAAACACATAAGCTTACACATATATGCATATGTGCACACACAAATAGGCACACACACTCACACTCACACCCACATCAACACACATGCACACACACACACATTCATCGCACACAACACACACACACAAACACCACCCACTTAGGCACACATACATACACACATAATCGTATGCTCACATGTTCAACATGCATACAAACACACATGTAGTGGCAAACACACGTACCCACACGCACTTACGCACACCCGCACATGAATGCACATATGCATGCACCCACATACACATAAGCACACAGAGATGCACTTGCAGACCCAAACATAAACATCTATACACCCACCCATGCACACATCCACCCATGCACACAGGCACAAACACATGCATACACATACATGCATAAATATATATACACACACACATGGACACAGACATATGCACTCACACATGCATGCACTCACCTATATACAAACATGTCCATATGTACACATATACCTACACACTCAAACACACACACACACATGCACAGTCACCCACACATACATGTGTATGCATGCACACACAAACCTCATGTACACATGGAAAGTATGTTGATATGCATGCATGTACACATATGCATATGCATAGCGACACATACAAGTGCACACACACATGCACAAGCACCTCAAACACACAAAAATACATAGGAACATGCATACACACATATAAACATACATACACACGCAAGCATACACAAATGCATTCTAGCACACAAGCGTATACACATGCACACTCTCACACACATACAAACAAACCCACACACAGCCACCCATGCACACACACACACATATTAATGCACACACAAAAATGCATGAATGCATACACACATACAATGCATGTGAACACACATATACACACACACACAAAAAAACAAAAGCACTCACACAAACATGTGCAAGTACTTGTGCACAAACGCATACACATGCTCATAAAAACACATGTACATACACTCAACATGCATGCTCACACACATATTTGTAAATAAGCACAAACACACATGCTAACACACATATAAAAGACCACACACACACATGCACACACACACACAAGCATGCACACACATGCACACACAAATGCACATGAATGTACACATGCACAAATACAGACACATGCAAGCTTGCATCCAAAAACAAACAAACACATATGCTTCCATGTTCACACATAGACATGCACATGCTTGCAAACACATGCACACATAAACATACTCAAACACACACCCACAATCATACACACATGCATACAAAAAGATATGTGCACATAAAAATGTACACACATGAACACTCACACACACCTGCATTACATAGGAACACATACTCATATAGACATGAACACACACACACACATAGACATGCACACACACACATGCACACATGCATATGCACGAACCCAAACATGCACACGCATACACACAAGGACATAGTTGCATAGATGGACACAAACACAAACAGAAAAGCATGCATGTATGAACATGTGCACACACACACAAGTACACACACTCACATACATACATAGGCACATACACATTCATAGGAATGCACACACATCCAAAGGCACACACATGCAAACACATGCACACACATGTGTACTCTTAAACACACATGCACACACACTCACATGCATGCCCATGCACACACATATACACACACATTTGTAGTCACACATATTTGTACATGCACACACAAGCAATCACACTCGCACTCATATGCACACACATAGACATGTACTTACACATGCACATGCACAAGCAGAAACATGCGCACCTATATACACACATGTGCAAACACAAATGCACAAACACATGCAACCACATACAAGCATATGCACTAACGAATGCATGCACATGCTCATAGAGATACACAAACGTACACATGTGCATGCACACCTACATGTACAAACACACATGCTTGCACATACACACACACACATACACACACGTGCTCACACACAAGCACCCACACAAAGATACAAGAATACAAATTCTCACACACAAACATACATCCAAATGTACACACACACATGCAAACACACAGACGTGAACACACACACATACACATACATGCAAATGCATGCATGTGCACATACACAAGCACAAATAGACAATGACACATACATATGCAAACACACACTCACATAAACACAAATACAAGCCCTCATAGGCATACATACAAACAAACACAAACACACACACACATATACAAACATGTAATGCATAAACATGTACAAACATGCATACAATAACCATGCACACCCATAGGCATGTACGTGCACATACATGCATTCATACACATGCCTATGCACACTAACACAGGCATTTATACACGTAAAAGCACACACACTGAACAACACAAGTGCACATAGACACACTTGCACCCACAAATACACATATAAAGAAAACATGTTGATGTGTGCAAAGACAAACACATACACATATACACATTTGCATATGCATGCACGCACATACACACAAGCATATGTGCATTCACACAAACTCAATCACACACATACACACATGCACATATATGCATAAACACACACACACACACACACACACACATATATATAAGCACCCACACACGTATGCACACACACACACATGTGCATGCACACACTCATGTGAACACAAACTACCAAATGCACATGCACAGACATACACACAAACACACATAAGAGCATGTACACACACATAGAAACACATGAACATGCACACACAGATGCAAAGACATATGCACATAGGTATGCAAAAAAACACATTGGTAGGATACAGACAGGTGCATGCCTTAACCTAGAAACAAGCACACACAAAAACATGTGTACACAAATACATCTGAAGACACATGTGTTCACACACATGCACACATAGACACATACTAGCATACATCTAAACACATACATGCAAACAAGCACCCACATACACATGTCCACACACATCCATATGCACCTACATAGTCACATACATGAACATGCACATATGCACATAAACACACACATATGCTGACATGCACACACAGACACTGATAAGCACTCATGCACACGCACAATTGCCCACACACACGAACACAGACACGCACATGTAGGAACACACATGTACATGCACCTACACATGTACACACACATGCACCTAAACACATAAGAAATACACACACACAAGCACCTATGCACACACATACATGCCTTCACATGGGCACATGAACCCACACACACATGCATACACGTGTATGCATCCTTTCATGGGCACACATGTGCACTCACACAAATATAAACATATGAACACATAAACACAAACACACACATGCACACACATGCAGTCACACTCACAAGCATATACACATGAATGCACACAGATGCACATGCATACACACACATACACACACGCACATATATATATATATATATATATATATATATATATATATATATATATATATATATATATATATATATCCACACCTACACAAAAGCACACATAGCACACACACATGAACACACCCATGCTTGAACACACACACATATGCAAACACACACTTCCAGGCACACATATATGTAGACACTAACACAAACATACACACATGTCCACTTACATGTACAAACATACACATGTGCAAGCACAGAACCACACACATGCACACACACACACATGCTTGCACCGACGGATGACATGTGCACATGCATTTACTCATACACACACAAGAACACATCTATGCACATGTATTCTCATACACACACACACACACACCCACACACATGCACATGCATGCACATACGTACACAGACATGCAAACATGCATGCAACCACACACACACAAACATACTTATGCACATATACAAGCATGCACATGAACACACACGCTTGCATGTACAAGCACAAACACACACAACCACATGCATAAGCATAGGCACACATACATGTACACACATATAAAAACACAAACATATACACATGTATGGATAGACACACATAAAAACATGTGTGCACACAAGCACACATATGTAAATGCACAGGCATAAACATATGCATGCATACACAGATGTATGTACACACAAATATACATGCACACACACATGCACATGCACATACATGCACACATACATACATATGCATATTCACACACAATTGTGCAGACACACATGCACATATGCATACACATAGACACACAAGCACAAAAGCATGTATGCACACCTATAGATGCAAACAAACATGTATGCACACACAAACACAAGCACACAAACACCCACACCCGCATAGACACACATACTCACAAACATACATGCATGCACTACACACATGCACAATCACACACATGTGCCTATACACATGCATACATAGAAATATGTATAAGTATAAAAACATTTTCACACACACATGAACATTCACATGCACTCACACACTTAGACATGGACACACAGACACATGTAGGCATGCACACAGACATGCATGGACACACATATTCACTAACACACTCACATGTACACACACACAAAAAGAGATGCACATGCACACCCACACAAAAATGCACCTGGTACACACTTGCACAAATAGATGAACATGCCTATACACACACTCACACACACATACATGCACACATGCATGCTTGTGTGCATAAGTACATGCATACACACATGTATACTTGCATACACAACACACACACATAAGTACTCACTTGCAAATGCACACACATAAAAATGCACACATGTACACACAACACACATACATGCACAAGCACACACACACATGCACACATACTAACACACACCTACACACAACCATGCATGCACAGGCATGATTGCACAAACTTATGCTCATATGCATGCATGCCCGAATGTGTGCACACACATATGCACCCATATATACAAGAACACACAAGAATGCAAGGACATGTCCAACAACCCACACTCATATACACCCATAATTGCATGCATACACTTACACACACATGCATGCAAACTTATATACATGAACATAAACAAACATATGTAGACACATACATGCATATGCTCACTTTCACACATGCACACATACGCAAACACACACATGCAAATGCATAACCACTCAAATGCATACCCACAAAATTACACACATGTACACACACACACATACATAGGCATGCATTTGCGAATGTGTCACACATGCATGCATGCAAACGCACATGCTCATACACAGATGCACACAAATGAACACACACAGACATAAACATGCTTACAAACATGCATACATGCACAAAGATGCTGTTATACACATATATACTCACACACACATAGCCTTGTTGATACATGAACTCACACATGCACACACATGCACATTCATGTACACACACGTGCATAAGCACACACATGCTCACACTCATGATTGCCCATACACATGCATGTACATACACTTGCACAAACAAAGGCACATACATAGGCACTCATAAACATACATGCATGTACACCCTCACACGCACTCGTACGAGCACTGATGCACACATGCTCACAGTCATGCACAAATAGATATGCATACACATGTGAGCACACGCATACATATGCACACACACAGACCTACATGCACACATACACAAACACACAAAAACACTTGCATGCTCATGCACACACACATGCATATAGAAAAGCACACAAATAGACTCAACCACACACACACAAACATGCACATGCACACACGCATGTGCATCCACATACCTTCACAAACACAGATGCACACATAAGCTCGCATAGATGCAGACAAACATGCATACACACACACACAAAAGATCAAGCATTCTAACACACATGTACACTCACAAGCACACACTCACCCATAAAACACAAATACAAATGCACAAACATGCACACAAGCAATCACACAGATACACTCAAACATATGCATAGGCACCCACACAAGTGCACACAGAAAAGCATGACACAATCACACACACACACACATACACATGTGCACACAAATGCACACATGCATAAATGCACAAATACACACACTCACCCACACACAAAGATACACACACATGTAAGTACATACACACAAGCACAGGGCACAAACACACGCAAACACATGCACACACACACCCATATATGCACACATGCTTGGACAAACATATGCACAAACATGCATACATATGCAAAAAATTGCACACATACACACACTTCTGTGCACACACATAGACAACAAATGCACACATGCACACACCACATACATACACACATGCACACTCATCCACACAAACACACATACACACACGTGTCCATACACATGCACACACACACACATACACATGCACAAAGACACATATACGTACAACCATACACACACACCCACACATCTACACACTTGCATACCCCCCATATACACATGCCAAATAGATACTTGAATGCACAAAAACACACAAACACACACCCATGGATGCACACACACACACACACACACTAACAGATGCATGCACATGCATATGCACTCACAATCACACACACACATGCACATATAGACATGCACACACACACTTACAAATATACACATGGCTACACACACACATATATATAAGCACACACACACATGCACATGCATAAACATATAAACAAGCATTAAGGCACATGTGCAAGCACATACAGGCATAGGCACATATATGCACATGCATATATACACATACACATGCATGCACAGTCACACACACACACACACCAACATACATAGAATCCCATATGCAGAAACACACACACATACACATGCTTACATTTGCACACGCACATAAAAATACACACAAGAAGATGCATACACACACAAGAGCACACACAATCACACACACACACCACACACACAAGCATTGACACACATACAAGTACAAACATATACATTAATGTTCACACATGCACACAGATAGACACATATATATGTATGCACACATACAAAATGCACACACACACACTCACTCACAAGAACTCAAGCACTTGAATACACATGCATGCAAATGTCCACAAATGAGTGTGCATGTAGATGCACACATACACATGCATGTATGCACAAACACATGCACGTACACAAACACCCACACATACACCCATTCACCCACACACACAAACCCACACCAACATGCACGCATACACACATAAAAAAAACAAACACATGCGCATGCACACACATGTATACACAAATGCAACTACAAATAGAGACACATGCAAGTACACACACGTATGCGGACAGCAACACTAACACACCTACATACACATGCACACTTGCAACCACAAATATAGACACAACAAACTTGCATACACACACACATATATGCATGAACACTAACCCACTTGCACAAGCCACAAATGCAAGCACACGTGCTTGCAAGCACACTCATACACACACGAGTGCACGCAATCAAGCACACACACATGCATGCACACAAACTTACAATATGTACACAAACATACACAAAAATGCATTCATGAACATAGAGATGTACACATGAACATAAACACATGCATAAATAGTCACGTGCATTAGAAAAAATTCATATACATTCATGCATCCATGCTCACACTGACATCTAGAAGCATAGAAAAGCTTGCAAACAAGGACACACACATACACACACATGTAGGCATACAAACATGCACACACACATGCAAGTAAACTAACACACATTACATGCACATATGCACATGCACACACACAAGCATGCACGCACCCATGCACAAGCACACAAACACACACACGTACACACATTCATGCACATGAATGCACACACACACACCCACGTCCATGCACACATGCCTACATGCACACACAAACTCATAGGTACACACACATGTTCTACATACACGTGCACCCATGCACACAAATGCATATGCAAAAACACACAAACATACACACATGCAAATATACATGCACACACTCACACTCACATGCATAGGCACACACACACATGTAAACACAAGCATACACACACGCATGCACACACCCACACATATGCACACTCATGCACCCACACACATATATGCATGTGCACACGTACACATAGACATATACACAAGCATGCACACATAGAACTACATACACAAACACACATAAATAAGCACACTCACACACACTAATGCATCTACATGCATGCACATACTCATGCACGAGCACACACAGTTGCATATGCTTTCACACATGCACAAGAAAAAAATACGCAACCCAAATAAACACGCGTGTGCATGAACAAGTAAGCACAAACACAAAGATGCTTGCACACACACGCACATATAAATGCACACTTGCACATGTGTACACACAAGCATACGCACACACATGCACATTCACAAGCATGCACACATGCATACACATGTAGGGATAGATCCACAAATGCACACACTTAGATAAGCATAAACACCAATGCATTACACACATGTGCACACGTGCTAACACAAACACACACATGCATGCATGCATACACACACACTCGCACATGCACATGCATGCAAATGCATGCACACACATAGGGATAAACACACAGGAACACCTACACACACACAAGCACACATCCCATGTGCTCATATGGACACAAACCCATGCACAAATGCACACAACCACACACATAACCAAACACATATACACACATGCATGTGCACATATGCTCACACAAAATAAAGCACTTATGCCCAAGCACACACACATGTGCACATCTATATGGACATGCATGTGTGCATAAAGACACTAGGACAAATAGGAACACACACATTCATACATGTAGATAGATGCGTACACACATGCAAAAAATCACACATGCACACACACATGCACATAGAGATAAATACACATACCCATATGCATGTGCATATGCACACACATGTGCCCACATGTACATGCACACATACACCCACAAACACTTGCATGCAAACACATGCACAAACAACCACACAGACACACACACATGCAGGCAACCACACACACTCATGTCCATGAATGCATTTGCACAAACACATGCACAAACCCCCACATGAACACATGTGCACACATGCACAAAGGCATGCAAACCGACACACACTTCCACACATAGACACGAACACATGCACACATGTCTGCACATGTAGAAATACTTAAACCCACACACATGCAGATACACACACGCATGTGTGCATAGCTCATACCCACACAAACATACACACATGAACATATGCACTCACACAAACAGAAACACACATAAGCAAACGGACTCATGCATACACACACATGCACACTTACACGCACACACACATACATTTTCACACCCACACTCATGCACACACTTGCATGCACAACACACACAAAAATTCGTGCAAACACACTCAAATGCACACATAGACACACACACACAGATATGTAAAAACACATGCACAAAAACAAAAAACATGAACTTACATACACGAACACACATACAGGTACACAAGCATGCATACACACACACCCCCACACACACGTACACACAAACATGCATATATGAATGCAAGTGTACAACCACAAACACACATGGCAATGCCAACACAAACGCATAAACACATCTGTGTACATGTACACACTCACACACCCACACATCGCCACACATTTGAACACTTGCACACACACACACAAGAATACAAGCAAACACACACAAGTATATGCACACACATGCATGCATAAATAGAAGCAAACACACACAAACAGATGAACACTCATACAAATGCACAAGCACACCTAGATACGCTTACACAAATGCACATACATAAACAAGCATGAACACCTGCATGCATACATGCACATATACAATCACACACAAACACAAAGGAACACACACAAAATAATACATAAACACACTCAATCTCATATGAACACATGCACAAACATGAGTGCAAGCACACTCACGTACACCCATGCACATGCATACACCAAAACACATGCACATACACATGCACGCACACATGCACTAGCATACCCACTCCCACACATGCATGCATGTACAAAACCATGCATGCACACACTCACACACTCCTATACACAAATAGACAAAAGCACACACACATGTCGCACAAACTTACACACATGTACACACACACTTGCACAAATATACACACACATTCATCCTTGCACACACCCACATACCTACACACACACAAGACCATAGGCACACACATCTACACACATATCCACACTCATAAGCCCACAAAACCCCATTGATAGATACCCACAACAACAAAAAGATGGACCGCAAATGTGGACACACATGCATGCATACATGCACGCACACACAAATATTCTCATGCATGCACACACACACAAAAAAAAACATGAATAAATACACACATAAACATGGACTCACACACATGCATACATGCGAACACACAAGCACACACATAGACACATAGACACAAATAAATGCACACAAAAACACATACACATTCAAATGCATAAGCATACACATAAACACGCTAAATTAAGTTGACAACTATGCACACAAATATACATATAAATAAGTGCATATAGACATGCACATGCATACACAGACATATGCATATGCACATAAACACACTCACAAATGAACTTACACATCTGCACATACATGCATGCATACACAAACACACATGCATGCTTACACACACACGCACAATGATATGCACCCACACACATGAGCACACACACCCATGGATGCACACATAGATACACACATACAAACATACATGCACACACAAACACAAACATGCTCACACATGCGCATAGTCACACATGTGTGCACACATGCACATGTGCACACACACACATAAATGTACTCATGCATGCACACACAAGCACACACACATAGAGCCAAAAACAAACATAGATAGGCACACTCACTTACACACACATGCACATTCCTACACTTATATACACACAGATGGATACATGCACCCACACATGCACACATAAATGTGTGCATACAAGAACATACACGTACACTCACATGCAAACACAAAGGTGCATACATTCATGCTAAAGTACATGCCAAGCCCACACCCAACAAGAACCACATGCACACAAACACATGAACTCATGCACTCAAGGACACACACATGCACACATGCTTACATGCATGCACACATGCACACACACACTCACACAAACACGCACATGCTTCCACACACACATTCATACGTGCATGCATGCACACACACACACACATATGCACATGTATACAAACATATGCACACAAGTAGAAACATACACACACACTTGTAAACATACACACCCATACATGCATGCACTCAAACACACACACACACACACACACATACTCACACACAAACAAGTACATACGTGCACAAACACACACACATGCACACAAATACATGCATGCGTGCACATGCACACATACCACAAATGCACACACACACACATGCACCAACACACGTGCACGCACACATGTGTGCATACAAATGTGGACACACACATGCATGAACATGTAGACATGCACAAACATGCAAACACACATGCACACACAAGCAGACAAATACACACATACACACGTGCATGTGCGTGAACACATAGTGCTTGTGTGCACACATACATGTTGGAGACACGCATGCACACACATACATGAATGCAAAAACACATGTGCACAAAAACATGCATAGAGGCACACACACACAAACGCCAACAAACACACCCCTATAAACACATGGACACACCCTCACAATCATGCATGTGCACATACACACACAAACCAACTTACAAACATGCATGCATGCATGCCCACCCAAAAAGATGCACATAGACATACAAACATGTACTATAATAGTGACACATTCACACACACGCATACACATGCACCCATGCACACACGCATGCATGCACGCTTACTAACACATGTAAGAATGTACATGTACATGCACAAAAATGCAAACACACATAAGCAAAGACACATACATACGCACACATATGTAGGTAGATTCACACACACCCAAACTTATGTACATAAACACACATGTAGGCATAGTACACACACACATGCACACTCACAAACACAAATACATGAATGAACACAAAAACACACACATCCACACACACACACATCCACACACATGCACACGCACATGCTCACACTTACACATATGAACACAGGAACATAAGCACACATGCATATACCCACACACACAAGCACACATACACACACATTTACCCACATATAGATATTTACATACAACAACACACACTAACTCAAACAAACATGCTTAGATGCATGCACACACACACACTTACACATGCATGCAATCATACAGACACAAACATGCACACAAATACATACCCACACAAATACACACACATTGGCACCTTGGCACCAACAAGCACCCATGTTTGCACGCAGGCACCTTTGCAAAAGCTTACACAAGCACATATGCACACACACACACACACTTGCACACATAAGCACACACATGAACCCACACACATATACAAGAACATGCACATGCACACATAAAAACATACATTGATATGCACCCTCACCCACACAGACTCAAGCATGCACACACTCACTGCATGCATACATGCACATATTATTGTAAATATACAAGCATAAACATTCGTAATCACACACACACACACAGGCGAACACATAGATGCATACACACACAAGCACACACACACACACACGTGCACACACACCCACGACCACATATGCACATACACACATGCAGACACACACTTGAGCACAAGCACACACAGATGAGCACACTAACACAGACATACATATACATGCACACAAAAACACATTCATGCACATGCACGCACACATGCACACATGCTTAAACACACAAACCAACAAACATATGCATTTCTATAGAGACAAATGCACACATGCACACACTTCTATTCATAGACACAGACAACATGCATAAATATACACATAAACACACATGAGCATAGACACACAAACACATGCACATACAAACATGAAAATACACATTCAGGCACATGTGCATGCACACACATGCACATGCACATTTGCATACAAACATGCATGTAAACTTAAACATGCACACCTGCATAAACATACACCCCTACATATACACACACCCACACATGCAAACACACATGCACAAATACATGAATACACACACCTGCCCTCATATGCACACAGGACACACACATAAAAATACATACGCAAGAAGATGCTTACACATGTGCACACACACACAAACAAGCATAGACCTGCAATCATACACAGCATACACACACATAGACACATGCATAAACACTTACTAATGTGCACAAATATATACAAATGCATACACACAAACACACACACACACATAAGTACATGTGCACACATAGACATGCACACACACATAATCATAAGCACCAACTTGAATCACATCCATGCAAATACCCACACATGTGTGCACATGTATATACACACACACACATACACATGCATGTATGCACAAACTCACCCACATATACACCTATTCACCTACATATACAAACCCACACAGATATTTATGCATGCATACATACATAAAAACAACTAAACATGTAGAGAAATACACACACATGCACTCACAATAGACACACACACAAGTACACACATGCATAGGAACAACAACACTCACACACCTACACACACATGCAACCACACACATGCACCCACAAACACACACACAACACACATGCATACATGCACACATACACATCAACACCCACCCACTTGCACAAGCCCACAAACACAACCACCATGCTTGCAAGCACACACACACACAAACGCACACACGAAAGTCAAAGCACACACACATACAACATACACAAGCACATGCACATACACACACTTACAATAAATATGTATGCATGCATAAAAACATGTTCACACACACACATTTACATAGGCACATAGATGCACACATGCACATATACAAATGTACACACACTAATGTTTATATGCACATAGCCATGCACACATTCACCTAGAAGCACACAAACAAACATGGTTACACGCATACTTGCAAACATCAGCACAGATGTATACACATATGCTCACATGCACACACATATGCATACAAATGTGCACACACATGCACAAATGCATGCACACACTTGTAGATACATTACCACAAATAGACATGCACAAATGCACATGCACATGTGCACACATACACAAGCATGCATGCACACATGCACATATTAATGCACACATACATGCACAAACATGCGTGTCACACACACACAGGAGAACACATAGATGCATACACACACACATGCACACACCCCCATGACCACATATGCACATACACTCATGCAGACACACACTCGAGCACATGCACGAACACACTAGCACAGACATACATATATGTGCACACACAAACTAATTCATGCACATGCATGCGCACACACATGTACACATTCATGGACACATAAACGAACAAACCTGTGCAGGTCTATAGAAAAAATGCACACATGCACAAACTTCTATTCATAGACACATACAACATGCACAAACATATAGATACACACACACATGCACACACAAACATGAAAATACACATTTAGGCACATGTACATGTACACAAATGCACATGCACATTTGCACACACACATGCATGCAAACCCAAACATGCACACCCATATAAACATAGACCCCTACATTTACACACACACCCACACATGCAAACACACATGCAAAAATACATGAACACACACAAACACACACCCTCACATGCACACGGACACACACATAACAATACATGCACAAGAAGATGCATACACATGTGCACACACACACAAAGAAGAACACACAAGCACAGACATGCAATCATACACACAAAATACACATGTATAGACACATGCACAAACACACACTAATCTGCACACATGTACACAAACACATTCACAAGAACACACACACACACACATATGTACATGTGCACAAATACACATGCACACACACACACACACACATAGACACAAGTGCCCACACACTTGAATCACATGCATGCAAATACCCACACATGTGTGCACGTGCATGCACACACACATACACATGCATGTATGCACAAACTCACCCACACAAACACCCATTCACTTACATATGCAAACCCACACAAACATGTTTGCACACATACATACATACATAAAAACATCTAAACATGCTGACAAATATACACACGTGCACACACATGCACTCACAAATAGACACACACAAGTGTACACAAATGCATACGAATAGCAACAATCACACACAAGCACACATGCAACCACAAACATGCACCAACAAACACAAACACAACACACATGCATACATACACACATACACATGAAAACCCACCCACAAGCATAAGCCCACAAACACAACCACCACACTTGCAAGCACACACACATGAAAGTAAAAGCACACACACACATATAATATACACAAGCACATACACACACAATAGATATGCATGCATGCACGAAAATGTATTCACACAAACACACATTTACACAAGCACATAGATGCACATAAACACATGCACACACCCTCACATGCATATGCACATAGCCATCCACACATTCACCTAGAAGCACACAAACAAACATGGTTACACACATACTTGCCAACATGAACACAGATGTACACACATATGCTCACATGTGCATACACATATGCATACAAACATGCACACACACGCACAATTGCACACACACAAATGCACATACACTACCACACATATACATGCACAAATGAACTTGCACATCTAAACACAAAGCATGCATGCACACATGCACATGGACATAAACACATGTACACAGACACACATACAAGCACACATATGCACACACACACACATGCATGCACATATGCCTACATGAACACACAAACTCGTAAGAACACAGATGTGCCATGTACACGTGCACCTACACACATAAACGTACATGCAAAAAGACACACATGGAGATATTGGCGAACACACATGCAAATGCATACACACACATATGCACACACACTCACATGCACACTCTCAGACATGCACACATGCATGCACACTCTTGCATAGAGACACACATGCTCACACACACGCATATACATATAGACACATGCACACACAAAGTCTTGCACACAAACACACACAAATAAGCATAAACATGCATACACATGGACCCACATACATGTACACACTCACCCACAGCACACACAATTAACAAAATCACAAACAAGAAATATGCAACACAAATAAACACATGCACGCATACACACACAAGCACAAACACAAAGATGAATGCACACACACCCGCATACAAATACACACATGCACACATGTACATAGAAGCATACACACATGCACATTCATATGTAGAGATAGATGCGCACACATGTATGCACACAGGCACATACACAGTAACACAATCATGCACACACAATCACACACACAAGGACAAATGCTAACATACCACACACACGTGCACACACAAGAACAAACATTTACATACCACAGAAGCACACGCACACACACACACATAGATCGACACATATGCACACAGACATGCATGTAAAGAAATGTGCACACACATATGCATGAACATGAAAACATGCACACAAACATGCAGACACATGTACATTCTCATACACACAAGAAGACAATGCACATGCACATGCACACACACATGCACTCACAAACATGAACATAGAAACATATGTGCTCGTGTGCCCAAATACATGCATAGAGGCACACACACACACAAACACCAACAAACACATCCCCATAAACAAATGCACACACACTCACGATCAAGCATGTGAAAACATATAGACATAAACCACATACACACATGCACACACATGCCAACTATGAAGACACACATAAACATGAAAACATGTACGAGAATAGCCACACATGTAGACACACATGCATACACATGCATCCACACACACACATGCATGCACTTATGGACACTCACTCACGCACACACAAGAATGCACTCACACATGCACAAACAAGCAAACACACACAAGAAAACTCACATGTGCATGCACACATATGAAAGTAGACACACACTCACCACTAAAACCTATATACACACAAGCACACACACAACTGTCCACATGTACACACACCTACAAGCACGCATGCACATAAACACACAAACACACACACACACACACACTTACACACATGAATGAAGAAATGCAAGCACACATGCATGCACCTACACATACATATTTACACACATAAACACATGTATATAAAACAACACACATGCACACACTAACCTAAATAAACATACTCACATACAAAGTTGCATACACACTCATATACGCATGCATACAAACTTGCAAGAATGTATGCAAATGTGTAGACAAAAACACACATAAGCACATGCACACACACACACACATGGGCACCTCGGCACAAACATGCACCTCTATTTGTACACATACACCCACGCAAAAGCATATACATGCATGTGTGCGCACACACACTTGCACACAAAGGCACACACAAGCACTCACAAACATCCACATGCACATATAAAAACATACATCGACATGCACCCTCAACCAACACACACACACACATGCACACATTAATGTACATGTACTAGCACACACATGCACACCAACATGCATGCACACACAAGTGAACACATAGGTGTATGCATGCACCTTAATATACACATAAGCACTTGCACACACACGTGCACACACAGCCACGACCACACATGTACAAACACACATGCATAGACACACTCAAGCACAAGCACACATGAACACAAACACATACACTATAATATGTTATCATACAAGCACATTCATATGCACACACAGATGCACACATGCACAAATAAGTGCATTTGTGTTGAAACAAATGTAGAAATGCACACACTTTTGTGCACACACATGGACAACATGCACACATATACACATACATACACACACATACACAAAAACATGCAAATATACATTTAGGCACATGTGCATGCACACACATACACATGCACATTTTCACACACATATGCATGCATACTCACACACATACACCCACATACACATACAACACCACATACACACACACACCCCCCCACACACACAAACATACACACATAAATACATGAACTCGCACGCACACACACATACAAGCACATAGACATAAAAGCACGTACATAAGCAGTTGCATGCACATGAGCACACACAAAAACACACAATCACACATGGATACCATACACACAAGCATAAACACACACCCTAACATACACACACTCACAAAAACACACATATATAGTTATGCATGTACACATACACATGCTCACATACACACACTCACAAGTACCCACACACTTGAATAACATGTGTGCAAATGTCCACACATATTTTTTCATGTAGACACACACACATACACATGCATGTATGCATAAATGCATGCATGTATGCATAAACATACACAAATGCACCCATACATACACCCCTTCACCTATGCATGCAAACCCACATAGACATGTATGCACACTCACACACATAAAAACAAAAAATATGCACACACATATACACATGTTCACACACATGCACTTAAAATAGACATACACAACTACACACTTGCATGCAAACAACAACACTCATACACCTGCACACATACACACACACACGACTACACCATTGCATAGACACACACCCACAAAAAACATGCACATGCAATCACACAAGTGCACACACATAGGCACACATGCATAATCACAAAAATGCACATGCACACATGCACAAATACACACACCAGCACACATGCACACACACCCATTCAGATATACATGTACCTACATCCACACATGCACACGCACACAAACAAGCACTCACACACACACACACACCTACATATATGAACACTTATACACACACATGTGCATGCATGCACATGTGCACATGCACACACATGTATGCAAATGCACACATGCAAACAAATGCACCCACACACACATGCACACACATGAACATGCACAAACATGCAAACACGTACATACACATGGGAACACTCACACACACATGGACGAACACATGCATGCACACTCAAGCCTAACAACTCCTACACATGCAAAACATATAAACAGACATAAACACTAAAATATATATATGCACATGCACAAGCACTCACACACAATCATAAATAACCACACACATGCATGACATACACACACACATGCATGCACTGACCCACATGCACATGCTTGGATGGACGAGACACAAAAACCTATGCACACACATGTATGGATGCAAACCCACACCTACACACATGCATGCACACACATACACAAACATACATGCACCCACACACTAGCACATAAACAACGACAAATAACACACTCACGCCTAAACATATGCACATGCAGATACTCATGCAGCCAAGCATGCACACATGTACACACATATGCACATCTACACAAATGGACAAGGATGCACTCACAAACATGCAAGCATAAATACACACAATTAAATCACACACAAACACTTACAAACAAACAAACACACATAAATGCACATGCACACACAAATAGAAGCATATTCATGCACACATAAGTACACAAACACATGCATCTATAAGAACTTGCATCCACACATATGCACTTGTCTGTGCACATAAACACATGCTCATAGGTGTAGATGTGCACATATGCCCATGCAAACACACATGCACACATACATATGAATGCATGTGCATAGGTTTGCACACACATGCATACATGAGCACACTTATACACCTATGTACACCTATAGAAACACACATGTATACATGCACACACATGCAGACAGGACACACATGAAGACATAAGC
This sequence comes from Vanilla planifolia, assembly GCA_023846275.1. NCBI lineage: Eukaryota > Viridiplantae > Streptophyta > Magnoliopsida > Asparagales > Orchidaceae > Vanilla > Vanilla planifolia. The sequence goes on along the minus strand of JAIUJO010000460.1, from coordinate 3,761 downwards.
ATACACCTGTGCATGTGCAAACACACACACAAACTACACTCACACACTTACACATGTGCATGCAAATACAAACATACATGTATGTAAAAGCACACACCCCCATGTACACATGCACACACACACACACACACAAGTAGATGCACACATAGGTACACATGCAAAAGCTCACATACACACCTGCACACTCGCACAAAAAACCCAACATGTACACACACAAGCACACACATAAACACACACTCCTATATATACATGGACAAACAAGCACATGCACGCAAAAGTAGATGCACGTACACAAACATAGGTAGACAAACATGCACACACATAGACTCATAGACAAGCACACAAAGACACATAAACATTCACAAAGACATGCACACATGTGCACAACAATTGCACTCAAACGTATGGACACAAATAAGCACACACACATGACACACCCACACATGCAAAAACACATGTGCAAACACACATACTCACATACAAGCATGCACACTCTTATATGCATGCATATACCCATGTACACATAAACACACACGAGCACATATACTTATATGCACACACATATGCACAAAAACACACACGAGAACACACATGCGCATGCACACAGGCGTGCATGCAACACACAGGCATGCATTCACAAATGCATGCACATATAAACATAAACACAATCATATACATATACACACAAGCATGTAGGCATAAACACATGCACACACAAAGACAGAGACACAAACACAGTCATGATCACACATAGGTGCACACATATGCACATGCACACACACTCTCTAAAAACCCACGAACAACCACACATGCATGCACACAAGTACACACACATAAATGCAAACAAGTATTCACACACACCCATAGGCACACACACACACACACGTTGGCAGGCACATGTACACACACGTGCACGTGTGAAGTTCTTTGTGCATAAAATAAACACACAAGAGGGGGTGGATTGTGATAAATAAAATTTTGAAATTTTTTTTCAATTTTTTGTTTAAATTAAAACTTAATTTTTTTAAGCAAGAAAAAGAAATAGTAATAAAATAGTATACAAAAGATTTTTTAGGTGGTTCGAGTCAAAATCGAGCCTAGGTCCACCCCTAACCAGTGTTGGGAAAAAAGTCACTAAAAACCACAAAATTACATGTGATGTTTTTTTGTACGGCTTAGCTCAAACCTACTTGGGATTTTACCTATGACTAATCCCGAACCTACTTGACTTTTATCTAGGCTCAACTTAAATCCTATGCTTTTGCACAATTGCTAGGATGTCCTTATCCCAAGGAAAAAAATACAAAAATTGGCAACAAAAGTATAAACTTAAGACCATTTAAAAGAAGTACGAGACGTACTCAATGCAAAAAAAATTTCAAAGAAAAAATAAAAAGAGGGAGGAATAGAAATTGAAAATAGTTGAAGCAAAAAACCATTAATTTTGGGTTCCTTCTTGCAACTTTTACTTTGTGAGTTTGAAAGCACCATTACACTTAAAATAGCTCAAAATTGTGATTTGAAAGCTTTGAGAACTTAGCAATGGTAACCTTTTAGAGTTCTTCATTCTTCCCTATTTATAAAGCTTAAATTTGACCTCTATATCCACTCCTAGTTGTTCTAAAATGAACTAGCCATTTAGGTAACAAACACATAGCAGTCACCGTTCGATTTGGATCTTGAAATGGATGTTTCTGATTGAATCCTGATTTTGCCATTCAAGATAAATCTTGGCCATTGGATTTAGGCGGCCTTGATCTGGGCCATTGGATCATACATAGGTTGTCGTAGATGTATTAGTATAATGTGTCCAAAACTTTTTTGAATTAAAAATTTACTACAGTGGTTTGACATCATCTCACAAATCGGCCTTCGATTAGAAGGTCTTGCTTGTCATTTTACTATTTACTTGTAGCATTTTACCTTGATTAACCTAAGCCATCAAATAATGCCTACCCTTCTGTCTTCATTAACCTCAACCGCTTGATCGCGCCTGCCCTTCTTCCTTCTGGCTTCGCTCGCCCCTTCGAGTCTATGGAGCAATTTTTATTTTATTATTTTTAAGTCTCTAAATCTTGGATGGGCTAGTGGTCGGGTCGGGTCGGCACACCCAATGCTACAGTGACAAATCACTAGATTAAAGTGGTTTTATAGTATTTTGTGAGAATTTTGTGCCTAAATTTTGAATATAAGTGTAACAAAATAATTTTGTATTATGAGTGTTATAAGTGTTCTAAGTGACTATGAAAAGAAATTCATGAAAAATAATTCTTAAATAATTTTAAAAAATCAAATACCAATGTCTATACTTTTCATCAATAATGCTTGGCCCAAAAATTAAAATTCAATAATTATTAAACTTATAACATTTTCAAATATTAATACTACTAGTGTGCCACATTATCTCAAAATTAGGATATCAAATTCAAGAAAATAAAGAGAAATTCTAGTAAAAAACTTTTAGTGTAAGTCTTTAATTTCCTTGAAGCTTGCCATGACTCCAGGAGCCTTGAAGACCACTATTTTAGATATTTAAAGTTCATGGCTTGACTTAATTGAATATTAATAATTTCACTTAAAGCAAGCCCTTATGAGATATTTATAAGCTTTTATGCTTGACTCATCAAACACAAGAGTGTAACAATCTCCACATATTATGATGACAAGAAATAAATGTTTCTTTAATACAAAAATGTGACAAAGAATATAGAAATAAATTTTTAAGGATGAAATTAAGAATTAACATGCTCCCCTTATCTTGATGCTCCTCATAATTCCTAACTATTCTCTCCCTTCGACACCATCACAAGGGAGTGAAATCCTAAGCAATGTCTAAAATTCCTAATTGTTCCCTCAATATTTGAAATTGCTCTAATGGTAAGGGTTTGTTAAAAATGTCAGCCAATTCAAGCTTAGTGGGAACATACTCTAATTCTACTAATCCTATGGCCACTTGGTCTCGAATAAAGTGATATTTAATATCTATGTGCTTAGTCCTAGAATGATGAACTTGATTCCTAGCTAATACTAATGCACTAGTGTTATCAATTCTGATAGATATATGTGTGACTTCTAAACCATAGTCTTGAAGTTGTTTTCTTAACCAAGTACTTGAGCAACACAACTTCTAACTGCAACATATTCAGCTTTGATTGTTGACAAGGCTATATAATTTTGTTTCTTTTTCTTGCTTGACCATGAAATAAGACAATGTCCTAAGAATTGACATGGCCTTCATGTGCTCTTTCTATCCACTCTAAATCCTCCAAAATTTGAATTTGTATAGCCAATGAGTTCACAACAAAGTTCATTTCTAGGATACCATAATCATAGAGTCATGTTTCCCTTCAAATATTTGAAGATTGCATTAATAGTTTTCAAGTGACTTTCTTTTGGGTTTGCTTAGAACCTAGCACATAATCCAACACTAAATAGAATGTCAAGCCTAATAGCTATAAGGTATAATAAAGATCATATTAGTTCTCTATAAAGTTTTTGGTCTATTGTTTTCCCTTATTCATCTAGGTCTAAGTGAATAGATTGGTTCATAGAAACTTTCTTAAGTTTCATATTTTCATAGCTATATTTTTTAAACATTTCTTTTAAATATTTTGTTTGGGAAATAAAAATACCATCTTGTAGTTGTCTTTTATTTTCAATCCTAAGAAAAACTTTAGCTCACTCATCATGCTTATTTCAAATTCCTTAATCATAAGAACTCCAAATTCTCTACACATTTCTTCTTTTGTACTACCAAAAAT